>SNQJ01S0010691.1:144396-158883 GCA_010110895.2 Picea sitchensis | reverse complement strand
AACTCAGTGACCTTCCTCTTGGTTCCTGTAGCCAACTTCACTAACCAAGACTTTTCATGTTTTCTTCTTGATAAATGCAAACTTTCCACCACACTAGGATCTACATAACTATGGCTAGTGCCTAAATCAATTAAAATAATAAATGTTTGGTTGTTAATCATACCTTCTACTTCAATCATGTGTGATTGAAGTTCAGATTGCTTGTTGTCCAGGGCTGCGTAGATCCTTGGCATTCTACTGCCCATATCCTCCACTGTTTTAGCTTGATGAACATTGTGGACGGTCCATATTGTATCCTTTCAGTGGGGGCAGTTTTTGTACCTATGATTCCCTTTACTAACACTCCATAGGTGGTGGTCTGGGAATTTTCTCACCTCCTTTAGCCTTCTCGGGCTCTCTAAAAGATGATTGTCCCTGATGACTGTTTCTGAAAAAGGGAGGCTTGTTTCCCTTCTACCTTTTCTCTTTCCTGAACTTCTTCTTATCATCTCAAGCCTTCCTAAAAGTAGGCCTTTCTTTTTGTTGTTCAAATAAGCATTTACCCCTTCTTATTGTTTCTTCCATAGTCTTAGGATCATCATACTGGATCTTGTCACTAATGGAAGGTGGCAGTCCACTCAGATATCTCTGAATCTTCACAACCTCATCTTTGATGAATGGAACATACTTCAGTAGTTCGAAAAACCTTCGTTCGTATTCATCAATGGTCATGCTCCCTAGCTTGAGGTCGAAGAACTCCTTCATCTTTCTATCATAGTATCTTTTAGTCAGGTATTTCTTCTCGAAATACCTCTTGAACTCCTTCCAAGTGACATCCTTCTCGCTAATGTGCTACACCTGCACAAACTGATCCCACCACATGAATTCTTTTCCTTTCCGTTGATACATCACAATTCTTCCGTCCACATGAGCGGAATAATTCTGCAGTTGGAAATATTTCCTCATGCCAAGAAACCATGTCTCGGCATCTTCCTCCTTCTTATGTTCTCCATCAAATGTTGGAGGCTTGATCTTGTTCATATCCCCTTTAATTCATCCACTCCAGATTTTCGGTGTTTTCTGGTAAGGGACGGGCTTGAACTACTACATGTCTCCCTACTGGAATGCTTTGCGGAGCGACTATGATGTCTACTACCACTCCTCAATTTTCTTCTCCTCTTAAGGGTCCTGACACTTATTGATCTTCTTTTCCTCACAGGGGTCCTGCGACTCTCTGTCTTGCTTGAGTCACTCCCCTTCTCCAATTTCCTTTCTATTCTTTCCAGGCTCTTCAACATTTTTAAGTTGAATTCACACTGTCGATCCCTGACTTTCGTGATCTTTCGGCTATCAGCTCGGCGAGCCTGGGAATTTCTCTGCAATCCTTCAATGATTTTCATTATGTGCCCTTCCTTATATAATTTTCTTCTATGCCCATTGGAGTTCGATCCTTCAACTCCCAGGTTGACATCCCTTCCTTTTCTTTCACTCTCCGAAATGGAGGCAATCCACACCTCTTCCATTTCTATACTTGGCGTAGATTCACGGTTGTCCTGACATTCATTGAACTATGTACACACAACATGTAGTCAACCGAAGTTTGTCAGGCCTTAAACCCTTAATAAAATCACAATAGTCATAATCCAATGTGAGTGAGAAAACGTTTTGACTTCACAAATTTTTCTGAGCTCTGTCGGCTATACGAATTTTGGGACTTCGGGGTTTTTGTCTATGAGGCTGACACACTTTCTTTCGGGACTTTTGGTCTCAGGGTTTTTGTCTATGAGGCTGACACAACACAGCTGACGCAAACTATGGTAGAAATTTCGGGACTTCAAAACTTCGGGTTTCAGGTCTTCGGTACCCAAGAGTTCACGACGCAGTGACTCCCAACTCGTGGTCACTCCAACTCCCGAATCCCAAAATTTTGATTTACTTTACTCTCTGGGCCCACAGCACACCTGTCGCCCTTAACCATGGTGGCACGTGGCACGTTCAGGAGGGTCCATGTCACCTTTGGTGACATCATCAGGTCAAACCACTCTCGTTTGTCTTCTCGACTCACCGACACGTGGTTCACATCCATCTGCCCATGTCCATTCCAAGAAAAATCCAACGGTTAGGCCTTTCTCTAATCTACGACACAGATATTTTCGGTGTATCATGGGTGTTCACCTCTCCTCAGTTTTGGGTTTTTAGGTTTCGTTATTTCGCGACTTGAAAACACAAGGGTTCTTGCCCTTGAGTTTCCTGGGTGTCGAAACGCTGACCAACAGCCACGTGTTTTCTCCCCCGATGGACGGTCCTGAAGAATTTTGGGATTTCGCGTATTGTGATTTCCACGTTCCTGTGCAACTCCAAAGTGTTTTTAAACCCTGCACACGTTTTCCAGATATGATGGTCACGAGGGTTCTCCTTTTCCATGAACAGATCCCAGGGCTCCAACACTTCTAGTGTGGAGTCCTCTCTTCCTGTGGCCTTATACCACACTGGTTGCAGTTTCATAACACCACTACACCTCCTAATCTTTGTAACACAGTCAGGTAATCTCCTTGACACTCAGGAGCACTCAAAGGTATGAAATTGGTCCTCCAGATAGAATTTCTCCTCACACCCTCGGTCAAAAGACCACTCAATTGGCCCATCTAGGCTCAGCGTCGAAACCTTGGCTCTGATACCATACTATAACACTCTTTCACCTTAATTTGTATCGCTCTGATACCATACTGTAATGGCCCCTTTCCCGGTCGGGCAGGCGCTACTTTTTGGAATAACAATACTCACACTGGATTATATAAACAACATGTGTTTAAGCAATGAAACAATGGTGTGGGTCCAATTGGAATAGGCGGGTGGCCACCAATATCCACCTGGATCAATGTTCCATTAATTTATGCTTTAGTACTTCATTGATTTGATAGCACCTATTACATTAGCCTTGTCATTTAATGTGGTAATTATTATTATCTATTCTTTAAAATTGTAAATTTTAATTGTATAGATAAATTTATCTCTCTCAAAAGTTTACATTGAAAAAAAAACTTCTCACTTCTCCTTGATTTCAATTGTATATATAATTTTATTTCTCTAAAAAATATATATTGAAAAAAACATTTTTCACTCACTTTCGTTATTCAATCTCTTCCTCTTATATGCAATTTCATTAACATAATCTATTTTTACTCCATTTCCATCATTTTTACCACTTTAATCTCCGAGCTCTGTGGCAGCTACAGGGTTTCTTCCAAGAGTTCTCTCCTTCCTCTGCACACTCTCTCACCTGGAGAGATTCACTCACAGTCCAAGCAACCTGTTCTTCCAACTTCAAACACCTCTCTCACCTGGAGAGAGTGTTGTACAAACTGGATAACAAGCCACATAGGGTCGAACACTACACGTCCACCAAAATTAATGGGAATCTAGACACGAACACCCCAGGGAAACAATAGACAGGTGCAACAGCATAACTAGGCTTAGCAGGAATGGGACACTTCCGTTTCTCAATCTGGCAACATGGGATAGACTCACACTGTGGTTCTCAGGGACGTGTGACGATTTGTCCACGCAGGGTTGGCTCAGACTCCACGGTTTAGAACAGAGGAGGGTGTACCGGCTTTCCATAACAAACACAAACTTTTCCCTGAAATCAACATAGGCTTCTGGTTCATAGGATGTACGGGGTATCTTGCAGAGGTCCGATGGTTCACGCTCATACAGTTGGGTAGAATGGAGGAGGAACCCCCATCATGGCTCATCTCAGCCGTTTTATTTGCATGGGCTTGGGTTGACACTTGTCACCTGTGAAGTTACATGCTTCCATCAGCATGCGCTCCTCCCACCATTTGGGAGTCACATGTCATTCCAAAATAACTTAGGGTAAAAACATATTATTCACATTCTTTTTGGAATAATATTAAAATATTATTCCCAAGGCTTAAGCCCCTAGGCTTAACACTTAGCCCCTTTTTCCACCTTCCATCCCCTAATTCCTTGCCCACTCTATGGATGCTTAGTCCCCCATCACTCATTCATCGTGTCGTCTTGCACGCAACGGTGTTTATATTTTTATTAATGTGTTGCATACATACAAGTACAAAATCAGGATCTTGGCCTTCAACCCTTAGGCTATTTGGCCTAACAATGACATAAGCCCACCGAATTATATAAACTTGGCTCACTAGCCTATAAAACATATTTACAATTCATTTCATAAACCATATTTACAAAGGGCTCGGCCTCGGGGACATTACAATCCCCCTCCCCTTATTTCTGCATTTTCCTTAGTGCAACTTTACATTGTCTCTGCAAGCTTTTCAAAATTTTCAAAACGATGTGGGTACTTTGCCCGCATAACATCTGCATGCTCCCATGTTGCATCCTTAGGACCATATCAGGTCCACTGGACCTTTACAAGCTCTATGGCTCGATTGCAGAGCTGTTTTTTTTTCCTGTCCAATATGCACACAGGATGCACTGGCAGGACACCTTCTGGTTCCACCTGAATCACATTCCAATCAATAACATGATTAGCATCAGGTATATATTTCTTAAGAAGTGAAACATGAAACACATTATGTACAGTCATAGATGCAGGTAATGCAAGCATGTATGCAACTGCCCCAATCCTTTCCAGGATCTAAAATGGACCACGAAATCTGGCTGCCAACTTGGCGCAACTTCCCAGATTCAGGGAACTCCTGTTAGTTTTCACTTTCAGGAAAACATGATCACCCACTTTGTATTCTTTGTGGGTTCTATTCTTATCATCATAATTTTTCTGCCTATCCTAGGCAGCTTTTAAATTCTGTTAAATTTCTATCATTTGGTCCTCCATCTCCTTGAGCAACTCTGGCCCAACTACTGCTATGTTAGCTAGATTATCCCAGCTCACTAGAGTGTTGCACTTTCTTCCATAAAGTGCTTCAAATGGGCTCATCTTCAATGATGCATGATACCCATTATTGTAGGTGAATTCTACCAAATGTAGGTAGTCTTCCCATCTTGACGGTTTGTCCATCACGTATATTCTCAGCATGTCCTCTATTACTCTGTTCACCCTCTCTATCTGTCCATCAGACTCAGGATGATATGTTGTACTAAAATTTAGATTCATTTTGAATCCTTTGAACAGTCCTTTCCAGAAATTTGAGGTGAATTTCGGGTCCCTATCAAACACAATCGTCTTAGGAATTTCGTGCAAGCGTGCCGCTTATTTTAAGAAGATATCAACAACATTTGCTACCTTGTGAGTGGTTTTCAGTGGAATAAAATGGGAATCTTTTGTAAGCTTGTCCACCACCACCATGATTGAATCATGTTTCTTGTTCATTCTAGGCAATCCTGTAATAAAATCTATTCTCACCACTTCCCATTTCCCCTCAGGAATGGGTAAAGGCTGCATCAACCCTGCTGGGTGCCTATGCTCAGCCTTAACTTTCTGGCACTCCATACATCTGGAGATGTATTCAATGATTTCTTTCTTCATACTCGGCCAAAAGTAATGGCTTTTGACTGCTGCCACAGTATTTTGATATCCAGGATGTCCAACATAAGTCACATTATGCATTTCTTTTAGAATTGCCAGCTTCAATTCTTGGAAATTGGGTATGTACACTCTGTTTTTATACAAAAGTAATCCATCATCTTCCAATGTGTAACTTTCCTTTTTCTGTGGTCTCTCACGTTGTTGTAGCTTTGCTACCAAGTCTCTGTACTAAAAATCAACATTTGCAGCTTCCAGAACTCTATACCTGGTATTAGTCATGTACATGCTAATGGTTGTAGCATGTAATTCATGCACTTTTCTACTGAGTGCATAAGCCACCTTGTTTTCCTTCCCTTTGATATGCTTGATATCAAAGTTGTATTTGCATAGAAACTCCAACCATCTACTTTGCCTAGCATTTAAAGTCAGTTGATCAAACAAATATTTTAGACCGTTGTGGTCTGTTCTCAATTCGAATCTCCTTCCCATGAGGTAATGTCTCCATTTCCTTAGAGCGTGAACAATTGCTGCCAACTCCAAATCGTGAGTAGAATAATTATTTTCATGCTCTTTCAACTTCCTAGACTCATAACATATTACAAATCCCTCTTGGGTGAGAAATCCTCCCAACCCCTCTTTACACGCATCTGTGCATACCACGAAATCCATACTTGGATCTGCAATTCTTAGGATTGGAGTGTTGGTTAACAATTGCTTCAATCACTGGAAACTGCTCTCACACTATTCAGTCCACTGAAAATTCTTCTCCTTCCTTTGCAAGGAAGTGATAGGGTGAGCTATCTTTGAGAACCCTACTATAAACCTTCTATAATAGCCTGCCAGACCCATAAAAGATGTAACTTCTGCCACATTCCTTGGCGCTGACCATTATCAGATGGTCTCAACCATTTAAGGATCCACAGTGATCCCTTCTTCTGAAATAATATGCCCCAAGTAATGGATCTTCCTTTGATAAAATGAGCATTTGCTCAGCTTAGCATACAACAAGTGTTCTCTCAACACTTGCAGCACCATTCTTAGGTGTTGCTCATGCTCCTCCTCTGACTTGGAATACACCAATATGTCATCCAGGAAGACTATGACAAACTTGTCTAAATAGTTCCTGAATACACCATTCATCAAGCACATGAAAACAACAGGTGCGTTTGACAGTCCAAACAGTACCACTGTTCAAACTGATTGAAAAGATCATCGATCCTTGGCAGAGGATACTTGTTCTTGACAGTTACTTTGTTCAACTGTCGAAAATCAATGCACAGCCTCAAAGTTTTGTCCTTCTTGTTCACGAAGAGGACCGGGGTACCCCAAGGTGACAAACTGGGGTGAATATACCCCTTCTTCAGAAGCTCTTCAAGATGCAATTGCGTACTCATTCTATAAGGAGCTTTCGAAACTGGAGTTACTCCAGGCATCAAATTCACAGAGAAATCAATGTCTCTCTTCGGAGGTAGTCTAGGTACTTCCTGGAATACATCCTTGAACTCTATGAGTACCTCATGGTCTCCAATCTTTGAGACTTCATCTTTGGATGCTTCCTCCACATGGGCTGTAAATAATTGACAGCCTTTCCTGTAGAACTTCTTCAACTACATTGCTGAGATTTCTCCAACATCCACGGCTCTGGGAATTCCTTGCATTGTTTTTCGATTTCCCTCCTCATCTAGGCATGTAAACCTCTTGTTATGACAGTCCAGAAATGCATGGTGCTGGTCCAACCAGTCCATCCCAATTAAGCATTCATAAGAGCCTAAAGGCAAAATATTCAATTCAGCCTTAGCGCTCAATCCACCCATGTCTACAGAATAGGAATTAATCAACTCAGTGACCTTCCTCTTGGTTCCTGTAGCCAACTTCACTAACCAAGACTTTTCATGTTTTCTTCTTCATAAATGCAAACTTTCCACCACCCTAGGATCTACATAACAATGGCTAGCCCCTGAATCAATTAAAATAATAAATCTTTGGCTGTTAATCATACCTTCTACTTCAATAATGTGTGATTGAAGTTTAGATTGCTTGTTGTCTAGGGCTGCGTAGATCCTTGGCATTCTACTGCCCATATCCTCCATTGTTTCATATTGCTAAACATTGTGGACGGTTCTCAATTTATCCTTTCGGTGGGGGCAGTCTTTGTACCTATGGTTCCCTTTACATCCCCAACACTCCATAGGTGGCGGTCTGGGAATTTTCTCACCTCCTTCAGCCTTCCTGGCTCTCTAAAAGATGACTGTCGCTGAGGACTGTTTTTGAAAAAGGGAGGCTTGTTTCCCTTCTGCCTCTACTCTTTCCTGAACTTCTTCTTATCATCTCAATCCTTCCTAAAAGTAGGCCTTTCTCTTTGTTGTTCAAATAAGCATTTATCCCTTCTTATTGTTTCTTCCATAGTCTTAGGATCATCATACTGGATCTTGTCACTAATGGAAGGTGGCAGTCCACTCAGATATCTCTGAATCTTCACAGCCTCATCTTTGATGAACAAAACATACTTCAGTAGTTCCAAAAACCTTCGTTTGTATTCATCAATGGTCATGCTCCCTAGCTTGAAGTCAAAGAACTCATTCATCTTTCTGTCATAGTGTCTTTTAGTCAGGTATTTCTTCTCGGAATACCTCTTGAACTCCTTCCAAGTGACATCCTTCTCGCTGATGTGTTGTACCTCCACAAACTGATCCCACCACATGGATTCTTTTCCTTTCAGTAGATACATCGCAATTCTTTCGTCCGCATGAGCGGAATAATTCTGTAGTTGGAAATATTTCCTCATGCCAAGCAACCATGTCTCGGCATCTTCCTCCTTCTTATGTTCTCCATCAAACGTTGGAGGCTTGATCTTGTTCATCTCCCCTTTCAATTCATCCACTCCAGATCTCTGGTGTTTTCTAGTAAGCAAGGATGATTTTAGGGGCTAAATTTTTCTCATGGGCTATTTTTCCATGGTTTTTCCAAAAACGAGATTCTCTATTTTAAAAATGATTCACCCAAATTCTATAGGATAAAATTATTTTACCTTAAAAACCACCAAATTTTATAAAAACTATATAAAATCCTTAGAAATTTGAATATTTTTACAAAAATATCGCCAATGATTTATAGTTGGCATATGAAGAATTAGTAATATTCGCCAAGGTTTCTACATTTTAAAATAAATTTTCATCCTTAAAATCATCGCTGCTGGTAAGGGGTGGGCTTGAACTACTATGTGTCTCCCTACTGGAATGCTTTGGGGGGTGACTATGATGTCTACTACCACTCCTCAATTTTCTTCTCCTCTTAGGGGTCCTGACACTTCTTGATCTTCTTTTCCTCACAGGGGTCGTACGACTCTCTGTCTTGCTTAAGTCACTCCCCTTCTCCAATTTCCTTTCTATTCTTTCCAGGCTCTTCAACATTTTTAAGTTGAATTCACCCTGTCAATCCCTGACTTTCATGGTCTTTCGGCTATCAGCTCGGCGAGCCTAGGCATTTCTCTACAATCCTTCAATGATTTTCATTATGTGCCCTTCCTTATCTAATTCTCTTCTATGCCCATTGGAGGTCGATCCTTCGACTCCCAGGTTGACATCCCTTCCTTTTCTTTCGCTCTCCGAAATGGAGGAAATCCACACCTCTTCCATTTCTATACTCGGCGTAGATTCACGGTTGTCCTGACATTCGTTGAACTCTGCACACACAACGTGTAGTCAACCGAAGTTTGCCAGGCCTTAAACCCTTAATAAAATCACAATAATCATAATCCAACGTAAGTGAGAAAACGTTTTGACTTCACAAAGTTTTCTGAGCTTTGTTGGCTCTGCAAATTTCAGGACTTCAGGNCAGGTTGACATCCCTTCCTTTTCTTTCGCTCTCCGAAATGGAGGAAATCCACACCTCTTCCATTTCTATACTCGGCGTAGATTCACGGTTGTCCTGACATTCGTTGAACTCTGCACACACAACGTGTAGTCAACCGAAGTTTGTCAGGCCTTAAACCCTTAATAAAATCACAATAATCATAATCCAACGTAAGTGAGAAAACGTTTTGACTTCACAAAGTTTTCTGAGCTTTGTTGGCTCTGCAAATTTCAGGACTTCAGGGTTTTTGTCTATGAGGCTCACACACTTTCTTTCAGGACTTTTGGTCTCAGGGTCTCGGTCCACGAGACTCTCATACTCATTTTCGGGTTTCAAGGTTTTGGTCCACGAGGATCCAATAGTCAAATTCCTGACGGTTCTTTTGCCTTCGAAACAATTCGGGACTTCGGGACTTTGGGTTTCGGGGTTTTGGTCCCCGGAGGTTATCTCACCCGCTTCCCTCTCCAACTCCCAACTCCTGAACTTCCAACCTCTTTTCCCCTGGGCCCACAACACAGTTGATGCTAACTATAGTAGAAATTTCGAGACTTCGAAACTTCGAGTTTCGGGTCTTCAGTACCTGAGAGTTCACGATGCAGTGACTCCCAACCCATGGTCAATCCAACTCCCGAATTCTGAAATTTTGATTTACTTTACTCTCTGGGCCCACAGCACAGTTGTCACCCTTAACCACAATGGCGCATGGCACGTTCAAGAGGGTCCATGTCACCTTTGGTGACGTCATTTTGTCAAACCACTCTCGTTTGTCTTCTTGACTCACCGACACGTGGTTCACATCCATCCGCCCATGTCCATTCCAAGAAAAATCCAACGGTTAGGCCTTTCTCCGATATACGACGCAGATATTTTCGACGTTTCAGGGGTGTTCACCTCTACTCAGTTTTGGGGTTTCGTGTTTTGTTATTTCACGACTTGCGAACACAAGGGTTCTTTCCCTTGAGTTTCCCGAGTGCCGAAACGTCGACCAGCAGCCATGTGTTTTCCCCCCGATGGACGGTCCTGACGAATTTTGGGACTTTGCATATCGCAATTTCCACATTCCTGTGCAACTCCAAAGGGTTTTTAAACCCTGCGCACATTTTCCAAATCTGACGATCACGAGGTTTCTCCTTTTCCCCGAACAGATCCCATGGCTCCAACACTTCTGGTGTGGAGTCTTGTCTTCCTGTGGCCTTATGCCACACTAACTGCGGTTTCATAAAACCACTACACCTCCTAAGATTTTTAACACAGTCAGGTAATCTCCTTGACACTCAAGAGCACTCAAAGGTCTGAAATTAGTCCTCCAGACAGAATTTCTCCTCACACCCTCGGTCCAAAGACCACTCAACTGGCCCATCTAGGCTTAGCATCGAAACCTTGGCTCTGATACCATACTGTAACACTCTTTCACCTTAAGTTGTATCGCTCTGATACCATACTGTAACGCCCCCTTTCTCAGCCAGGCAGGCGCTACTTTGCGGAATAACAATACTCACACTGGCTTATATAAACAACATATGTTTAAGCAATGAAACATATTTAAACTCAGAGTAAGCCTAAGAATTATTGCTATCATAATTCTAAAACATGGAATTAGCATTAATTCATATGCACAGCAGAATACATGATAGTTATAAATACACAGACATGCAGAAACATAAATTAAAACATCATATGGTACTTATGTTGGAAACAATGGTAGTTCCACCAACCAGGTGTAGGCCTTTCACAAACCTCCCAGCCTTAGACCACACTGCTCATCAAGCTCAGCAGTGGGTCTCCCACGAGCTGGGACTAAGCTCCACCCCAAGACAAGGAATCCTAGGCTAGGCCGAGGTTACAGGTAAAACACACAGTCACAAGGAAGGAATTCTCTCCCGGGAACCACTCATACTCACTGCCCACAGACTCCCCTTCCCCACATGCCTATTCCACCCCAGGAGTATACACCTTCTCTATCACCTAGACAGTCCCTCGGCTGCTAACCTCCCTTGCCTTGGGTTTCAGAAACATACCGGACTAGAATTATCTGAGCTCTGTGGCAGCTACAGGGTTCCTTCCAGGAGTTCTCTCTTTCCTCTGCTCACTCTCTCACATGGAGAGAGTCGCTCACAGGCCAAGAAACTTGTTCTTCCAACTTCAAACACCTCTCTCACCTAGAGAGAGTGTTGTACAAACTAGATAACAATCCACACAGGTTCAAACACTACACATCCACCATAATCAATGAGAATCTAGACACGAACACCCCAGGGTAGCAACAGAGAGGTGCAACAACATAACCAGGCTTAGCAGGAACGAGACACTTCCGTTTCTCAATCCGGCAACACAAGATAGACTCACACTCTGGTTCTTAGGGACGTGTGATGATTTTTCCACGCAGGGTCAACTCAGACTCCACGGTTTATAACAAAGGAGGGTGTACTGACTTTCCAGAACAAACACAGAATTTTCCCCGAAATCAACACAAGCTTCTAGTTTAGAGGATGTACAGGGTCTCTTGCAGAGGTCCGACAGTTCACACTCAAATGGTCAGGTAGAATGGAGGAGGAAACCCCATCACGGATCATCTCGGTATTTTTATTTGCATGGGCTTGGGTTGACACTTGTCACCGATGAAGTTGCATGCTTCCATCAATGTGCGCTCCTCCCACCATTTGGGAGCCACATGTCATTCCAAAAGAACTTAGTGTAAAAACATATTATTCACATTCTTTTTGGAATAATATTAAAATATTATTCCCAAGGCTTAAGCCCCTAGGCTTAATACTTAGCCCCTTTTTCCACCTTCCAGCCCCTAATTCCTTGCCCACTCTATGGATGCTTATTCCCCCATCACTCATTCATCGTGTCGGCCTGCATGTGGTGGTGTTTATATTTTTATTAATGTGTTGCATACATACAGGTACAAAATCAGGATCTTGGCCTTCAACCCTTAGGCTCTCTAGCCTAACAGTCACATAAGGCCATCGACTTATATAAACTTGGCTCACCAGCCTATAAAACATATTTACAATTCATTTCATAAACCAGATTTGCAAAGGGCTCGGCCTTGGGGACATTACAGATGGAATGGATCGTATAGGTAAGGAATACTTCCATTCTTTGTTAAAATCTAACCAAAGGGTATCAATGGATGACATTGTGAGGATGGCACTGTACTTCCTCATATTTTTTGGCAAAGATGAAAACATATCTCATTTTTAGGAAGTCTCGGAAGATGAAATCAAGGAAGTAATCCACAACTTTCAGAAGGATAAAATCCCAGGTCCAGATGGTTGTACAATAGAATCCTGTATTGGGATATATGAACTCATTAGGACAAACATCTTATGGGTAATATAAGAATCTTGATCTGAATGACACACGCATCCTCTCTTCAACTCCACTTCCATTGCTCTCATCTCAAAACATGATGATCCTTCTTCCTTGGATGACTTTAAGCCTATCTCTCTTTGTAATTGAATTTACAAAGTGATCTCCAAAATCATAGCAAGAAGAATCAAGGCCATCTTTTCAAAGAATATCTTCTGGGAACAATTTTGTTTTTTGGAAGGTAGGAAAATTAATAGAGCTATCGAGGTGACGTAGGAGGTGATGCATAGCCTAAAGTCTCGTACTTTGAAATAGAAAATATTTAAGATTTACATCTCAAAATCCTATGACCGATTTAGTTGGCTTTATATTCATATGCTTCTAACCCACTTAGGTTTTGGGGGTGAATGAGTGTGGGGATCTTTTTCCCAAAACTTCCCTCTTACACAAAACTCATTAGTTAGCATTCAACATTTACTCATTACTCATTGTTTTCATTAATAATCATTTAGATGTGAATACATATTATCAACATATATCAGCAATATATCATCAACAAATCATCTCCACAAGGAACACAAGATGTATGTACAATTCTTGTTTTTATTATTGACTTCAATCCGGGGGTTTTTCAACAACAACTGAATAGAGTAAAACTCTACAAGAGCACCAGCTCTATATGCAAGGCTCATCTTACATTCTCAGCACCAACTGAGATGAGGCAACAATCCTCAATAGATATCAATCTGTACCATAAATAAGACCATCAACCATGCACCAACATGTGCCAAACAACCTGTAATAAACCTGTACCATAAGCAAGTGCATCCAACCATGTACCAAGTATATACCAATCATGTGTCAACTACTCATAAACAATGACTCATCAATATGTACCAACATCATCAACTATACACCTCATGTATGTACCAACTCATCAACTGCTTGTCTCAACCATGACTAGTTTTGGATTAGTCAACAACCCTAACTTGAAATAATCACAACTTTGTACCTATACTGAATAAAAATCTGAACCAGATACACAATGTTTTTCAGTGTGTTTTATACAATTCCTCCAAGTGGCACTACTTTTAACCTCTCAGAAAAGGAGGTATAGCAAAAATGGCATACCTTGCTGAATTCTGGATTATTCTAGAGAGTGACCTTGTAGAGTGTGCCCCGCATGGAATATTTGTTGAATAGATATGAAACTATTGAAAAGAATACTAAAGACTATAATCTAACCAACACAATTGGTCTCACTGAATTTGGATCTGTTATGAAGAATTTATGACGTTTTTACCCGAAACACCTGATTTTGACTAGTTCCAGGACTAGCCACAAACTCTATTTTCCACAGAGTGTAACTCCCAAAATACCACGACCCACAAGCTAAATTTTTAAACAAAAATACTTGGCTATGTTTTCTCACTTGCATAGAAATTTCAAGATCTGAATCATTACAGAAAAAAAAGTTATATAAAAAATGGTGAGATGACCTGTAAATAACATACCTTAGAAAGCACCATTAGAAGAATTTATCCTTCCTTGCATTTCGGCCTTCTTTTCTTCACTTTCTTCAGAATTTCGGCTTAGATATCCTTTTTTACCTCATTCACCTATATATCTTCAATATCCTCAAGTCTTCCACACCAAAAATGCTCAAGAATCTCTCACAAGAATCTCTCCATCAATACTCCAAAATATATTCCCACAAGAAGCTCTCCATTGATGCACAAAAAGGATGATCTACAAGAGACCATTGCTATCTTATTTATACTTTCATCCTCTAGGTCACTTAACCCATTTTTAGGTCACTTAACCCATTTCTAGGTCACTTAACCTATTTTCCT
>SNQJ01S0010691.1:92883-116824 GCA_010110895.2 Picea sitchensis | reverse complement strand
GGGGGGGGGGGCGTAGTTGTAAACGCGTATATCTGGATTGCCACAGTCATGGGAAGTGTTGGGTCGCTGCCCTCTTGGGCAAAATTGTCTGGCATTCATCGCACGGGGTAGGCGTAGAAGAGTCCGCTATTTAACCTTTGTTTTAAACATGTTTAATGGCGTTTAATCAAGGTTTGAATCTGCGTTTTTATTCTTGTTGATCTGCGATTCAACATCGCTCAAAACATGTTGCTCTACGTCTTAATTATGTTGTTAATCTTCATGTTAACCCTGTCTTAAATTTGCGTTTACACATGACTTTAATAGCTGCGTTCTGGAATTGCGTGTTGGGTTACCGTCATTTTGGGGTTTGTGTACAGTTGCGTTCGGTTAACAGCTGTGTACGGCTGCGTTGATTTTTTTTACAGCTGCGTTAGATTTGTAATGGGTAATGCATTAGACTGGGGTGGATCATATGCCGCTTTCTTTCCTTAATTAAAAGCTGAAAGTAAATATTCGAAGGTTGTAATTAATGACCCACAAGTAAATGCTGTAATCCAGTCAAAGTTGCCTTTACAATTCGCCCTTACTAATTCGGATATATAATCGTTCCTTCTGAATCAATGTCACCTAGTTATGAGGAATTTCCATATATCGACATCCTCAAATAACTGATTACCTATTCTGTATTATTGACAGCTTGGCATTCCGAATTTTGGGCCTTTTAATTGATTGACATTTAAAATTTCATTGCTAAAGATTGCCTTATTTAATATGATGTATATGGTTATTCATTGATATACCCGGCAGCAGTTGATGGCTGGGAAATTCCCAATACTGCCTTTTACTTTTATCTTTTTGAATTTTAACATTTAAAAGACTGCCATTTTGATTGGGATGTATATGGATATGCCCAAATTGATGTTCCTATGTTTATGATGCTATATTATAAATATTAACGTTGTAATTAATGGTGACATGTAGGAGTAAATAAAACAAAAAGGGATTCATCTTACTAACAAATTTTCATAGGTAGATAAGTCTCTAGTAATGGTTTGACCATAACCTTTTTAACTATATCCTTTATTGCAAGAGAGAAAGCATTTCCTATCTTCGAACCTGAATACGACTGAAATACAAGTTCCTTGATTTGGTTATCGTGGTAACACCTCGAATGTGATATTACCCTAATTGTAAGGAGAAGCCTTCCCTTATATTGACTTTTATTTGTTGATTATTTTTCTTGACATTTTCAACACTATTATTTCTGTTAGTTTCGAATATTGTCCTTCTTAAAAAGTGTCATTTAGATATGGGTATTTTGCCACTTTTAAGGGTGAGGTTATATGGTATTCCATTCGGATGTTACGTAGAATTAAGATGTCATTGCTATGTTTCTATATTTTGACTTATTAGTTAATTGTTACCCTTTAGTTGTAATCATTCTTAAATTTTATTATATTATAAGATTGCCCGTTTTAAAATTATGATGTGTAATGTATTTCAAATTAAGATTCCTATGATCATGATGCTATGTCCATATAAGAGCCTCTCTAAATAATTTTCTATCTTAAATTATGGTTATTTTAAGTATGGATGGTGTCACATCCACTAATGCCCTTTTTAACCTTGTCATTTAATTCTGTTATTTTAGGTGGCCATTTTAATTTATGTTGAATGTTGTTTCTCCAATTGATTTACCTAAGTATGATCTCATTTTTAGTGCATTACTATTGGACGTTAGTGAATGATCTAGTCTTGTAAGGTCGTTATTAAATTAGTAGTTGTAGCAAATAACGTAGCATATAAGAGGTATGATAATTGTGACCCAATGATAGACATTTGATGTTTCATGACAACGATATTGTAATTTTTAATTATTGATTAATAACATGAGTAGTGCGATAACTTGAAGTTAGTACCTTAAATTACTCCAGTTAGTATTTTAGGGTGGTCGTTCATGTAAATCATGTTGAATTTGGGTTCTGTTGACGGAGTCCTCTTGTCACGCGTTTTCCGTAAGGAGCACAGTTGTTCTTCTCATGTATGTTGTACTTGATTATGGTCAGTTGGTTGCTCAGTCTGTTGTGTCGGGTGGGATGTAGACACCTCCATGTTCCTCAGAACAGTCGCCAGCCCTGAGACCTTAAATGGTTAAAAGCGATGGGAACCTGGGCTTGAGCGTTGCTTATGTGTCTTGGAGGTCCTAACCACTGAAGGGTAGGACGGGCGGGAAGTCGGTAGCATTTAGCAGTCAATTTTACCTTGTCGCTAAAATGTTTGTGTGTGCACCTATGCCTATGTTGTATTTGTCGTAGTTTCTCGTTGAGGCCTTCAGTCTTCTTGTGCTGAACTTCATGGTTGAGTCTTGTTGCTTGTCGAGTGGCGTCGTGCCATTCAGTATGTTGCTACTTCTACACGCACACACACACCTTAACACAAAAAATAAAAAAAAATAAAAAAAATTGCACCTATTACTGGAATGGTCATCGTAACGAGGCAGTTCGTTACAACATGTCTTCTCAATACCATAGCAATTTCACCATCTGAATCATTCTAGAAAACAATTTATAGCGAAAATGGTAAGATGACCTAAAAATAACATGCCTTAGAACACATCATCAAAGACTTCATCCTCCCTTGAAATTCGACCTTCTTTACTTTTGATTTCCTATGAACTTTGACTTGTATTTCAAATGAATGTATAATGAAATTTATTAATACCATTTATGTCACTTCCTTTCAACATTAGGGCCGACCTGGCATTTTCTTATTTTGTAATTCTTTTCTTTAATTATCTTCAGGGCCTACATGTACTTCCTTCTTCAATTCACTTTGTCATCTTCAAAAATTCATTTCTCCTCAACCATGAGGATCCACGTGACGTTCTACATACCACCAGAAACAACATGATGTATACTATCCATCCATGGGTGTTGTATCTTCATGTGAATTGTCCTTTCATGTCCAAATACCTTCATCAATCTTGCTTTCCAAAACCAATGACCAGGGTTGACATCAATGACAACAACCAATCTTCCAACAATATCCCCCTTTGTCATTGATGGAAAAGCACATGCTCCCCCTATCATCATTATCCCAATTTATCTCCCCCTTTGACATCAATGGAAAAGGGTAGGGTTTCTCCCCTTGATTTTAATGGAAAAATGTAACTCTCTTCTTTGGATCTGCTCCCCCTGAACATGTGGCACTCAATAATAATTCATCCTTATTTTTTGTCTTTGGGAATTTTTCTTCCTTAGAATCCTTTTGTGTGGCTTATGTCTTCTCTCTCTTCTTCATGTCTAGGATGTATATATTGTTCGGTCTTCTTTCTGCAGTTGCAACCAATCTTCTTGAGTTATTTTCTCTGATTTTACATTTTCAGGAGTTAAACGTAAAAGTGTATCCTTGATCACACATTTTACTAACACTGAGTAGATTATGCTTCAAGTCTTCAACCAATAGAACATTATTTTCTTTTACATTTTTTATTCCAAGCTGTACTACACCTTCTCCAATTATTTTGGCAGATGAGTCATCTCCAAATGCAACATTGCCAGCCTTTCTCTTCAAGCTGATGAATTTGTCTTGATCCCCGGTCATGTGTGAAGAACATCCATTGTCTATGTACCATTCATCCCCTTATTTACATTCTTCAGTGGCTAATTCTATTCGACAATCTTCATTGTTTGGAATCTCTTTCCTTCTCCATACTGTGGTTGGCATAGCAACATCTTCATTTATATATCTGTGATATCGTGCTTTTTGACCAAGCTATTTGCACTTGTAGCAAACAATATTTTTTTCCATCAATGAATAAAATGAATTATAACTTTTGTTGACAAATCCACGATTATTTCCATATATTCTATTTACACCATTCATGTTTTTTGCATATTTGTTCCTTTCATTGATTCTGCAATTAATTGCCTTATGTCCAGAAATTTTGCATGTATAACAATGACCAAGAAAGAAATTTTGATACCTAGGAGTAAGTGACCTTCTTTGTGATGTAGTCCATCTGCGTTCATGATCTACTCTTTTGTAGTTTCCTTCATACCGATTGAATCTTCTTTGATTCATGAAGGTAGGAGGTCTTCTTGGATATTCATTTCTTTTGTAATCATTCTTTCTTTCTGGTATCATGGTCCACTTCTCATCAACTGTCTGTGTCTTTCTTTCTTCAACCTTCTTGTTGGTATTTTCATCTTCTTTGTATGAAGTTTCACCCATGCATCCAAGATGTGTTAATTATTTTGGCACTTGAGAGTTACTTAAGCTCTTCCTCAATGAGACATCTTTTTGTTCAAGTTTCTCACAATATTATTCTTTCTTTATCATTTGGACCTTCTTTACTTCTGTTATTCTTCTTTCTTCTTCGAGTAGAGTTTTCAAGGAAATGGTTTCTTCTCTTAGTTTCTGAAAGTATTCTAATTGTTTCTTTAAGATTACAACTATATTTTCATAACTACCCAATTCACTTCTTAGTTTTCTACACGTGTCTTTGAGCTTTCTATTTTCAATCTCAACATGCATCAATTTTTTAAGATTCTCATCTTCTTGTTGAATCATTTCTACTTCATTATTTTCTTCTTCTTCATTGTCATATCTTTCAATCCTTGGATGAGGACATTCAAATTCAACATGTCCTACTCCTTCACAATTAAAGAAAAAGAACTGACCTCTATTTGCTTCATTGAAATCTGAGATGTTGAAATTTGCTTCAACTTCTTTTTCTTCTCCTGCTTCTTCCCTTGCATAGAGGTATTTTAGCTTGTGCCAAATCTCTTTTGATAATGCACATGATCCCACCTTGGATTTCAATGAATCTATGAATCCATCCAGGATGGTATCGATTTCCAATTTGTTATTCCTTTTTGCTTCCTTCTGAGCTGCAGTCTTTGGTTTATTTAAAGGGTTGTATCCTGAATCAACTTAGAACCAAACATCTTCCCCAAGAGATTTCATGTAAGTTTCCATTCTATTACTCCAGTATTCAAAATTTGTCCATAAAATGGTGGAATCCCATTTGGAATGGTGTCTTCCATTTCTGCTTAGGATCTTCCTTCCAATGGTTAAATTGTACTAAAGGTAACCTGATCCAATATCAATTGTTGATACTGAGAGGGGGGTGAATCAGTATCAAGTAAAATTTAAAAACTTTTTCAAGTTTATACTTAAACCATTCAATTATATCCAATGAGAAATGAACAATAGTATAAGAGTTACACCAATACACCACAGTACACCATGTACAATATATGAGAAATAATCAATAGTTATTGTTCAAGGGAATTAATGACTTCCAAAGGTAGCTACAGCTTCCAAATATAAAGGGACGGATAAACCTCCAAGAGGAAGATACAATCCTCCAATGTCAAGAGAGGGTTTAACTCTCCATCCTTTCCCCTTCCTTCCACCCAAGAATATATGAGAGATAATAAAACTTTACATTAAATCATCACCATCAACGAACCATCACATAGAACCTGATAATGCTTCATGAGAATTCTTCAACTTATGCAATTCTTACATTCTTGGAATAATATGATCCTATAGATAATATTACTAAGTGTATTTTATGAAACTTCTCCAAGTTTCACTCCCTGAATCCTCCCCAAAAGGAAGTTATAGAAAGAATGGTAGACCTTATTCAATTTTGGTTTATTCAGGAGACTGAACTTGTATAGCAAGCCCCACACTCAATATTTAACATTTGATTCTTAAAATTTCACACAATAAACTACATTACATACTCTTTCCAATGAAATTGGTCCCACATCATTTGGATTCTCTATGAATAATTTATGATTGTTTTACCTGGAACACATGTTTATTGACTAGCTTCAGGACTAGTCAAAAACCCTATCTTCCACAGAGTGTATCTCCATAATTATAGAGAATAAAGAGATGAAAATTTCACCATAGGTACCTTGACATGTCTTCTCAATACCATAGCCATTTCACTATCTGAATCGTTCTAGAAAAAACTTTATAGAGAAAATGGTAAGATGACATGAAAATAACATACCTTAGAACACATCACCAAAAGACTTCATCCTCCCTTGAAATCTGGCCTTCTTTACTTCCGATTTCCTCTTAAATTTGACTTGTATTTGAAATGAATGTATAATGATATTTATTTATACCATGTACGTCACTTCCTTTTAACATTAGGGTCGACCTGACACTTTCTTATTTTGTAATTCTTTTCTTTAATTATCTTCGGGGCCTACATGTACTTCCTTCTTCAATTCACTTTGTCATCTTCAAAAATTCATTTCTCCTCAACCATGAGGATCCACGTGATGTTCCCATACCACCAGAAACAACATGATGTATACTATCCATCCATGGATGATTTTAAGGATGGAAATTTATTTTAAAATGTAGAAACCTTGGCGAATATTACTAATCCTTCATATGCCAACTATAAATCATTGGCGATATTTTTGTAAAAATATTCAAATTTCAAAGGATTTTATATAGTTTTTATAAAATTTGGTGATTTTTAAGGTAAAATAATTTTATCCTATAGAATTTGGGCGAATCATTTTTAAAATAGCGAATCTCGTTTTTGGAAAAACCATGGAAAAATAGCCCATGAGCGAAATTTAGCCCCTAAAATCATCCTTGTATCCATCCATGGGTGTTCTATCTTCATGTGAATTGTCCTTGATGTCCAAATACCTTCATCAATCTTGCGGTCCAAAACCAATGACTAGGGTTGACATCAATGACAACAACCAATCTTCCAACATCTATTTCATAATTTTTGTGATCATCATTTTGAGTTTCTTGAGTTATGAACACAACTTCTCTTACATATTCTTCTCCATCACTTTCATCTAAAGAAATGCCATCCTCCTTGGAATAGAGGATCTTTTTCTTGTCGAAGATTTTATTTTCTTCAAAAGGACATTTCTTGGCATAGTGTCATATTCTACCATAATTGGAACATTTAAAAGGTAACTTACCTTTGTATTTGTTGGTTCTCCTCTTGAGCTTTCTTACAAAATGTACTTCTTATTCATCTGAATCATCTCCCGATCTTTCCTCTACCTTATGTTCCTTGTTTTATTCATTTATTTAAAAGTTTATTCTCTACTTGATTGTCCATTTTCTATACCTGTTATCATTTCACATGTCGTGAGGAAGCCATGTAATTCACACATTTTCATTTCAGTCAAATCCATAATTTATTCAATGGATGAGACCTTGGCATCATATCTCAAAGGAAGTGATCTCAACACCTTTTGTACAACCAAGGACTCATCCATTTCTTCTCTTAATCCTCTGATGGAATTGACAACTTCATCTACTTTGAGTAAGTAGGTTGCAATATATTCCTTTTCATCCATTTTATTATTTCCAAACTCCACTTTCTATCGTTGAATATTGACCTACTTGAATTTGTTATCACCTTCATATATATTTTAAAGTTTATCCAATACCTCCTTAATTGTGTCACAAACCATCACCTTTCTAGAGAGAGTTGGTGTTAATCCACTTAGGATAACATGCCTAGCCTTCAAATCACACCTCCTTAATTTCTTCTCATTTGGATCGGTTGGAGCATCTTTTGGGAATTCATAGCCATTTAAAACTGAGAGCCAGATATCAAATCCTAAATCTATCAAGTGGGTTTGTATTTTGTTGCTATAGTATGAATAATGGTTTCCTCAAAAAAGTGGAATCCCATTTGGAATGTGGCCTTCCATTTATGCTCATGATATTCCTTCCAGTGATTAGACTGTTCTGAAGCTAACCTGCTATGATACCATTTTTTTTATACTGAGAGAGGGGGTGAATCAATATCAAGTATAATTTATCACTTTTTACAACTTTACTTTCCAATCAAGTAATATATCTAATGAAGAGAAGGAAAAGAGATACACAATGCACACTAGATATAAGTGGAAATCCACTGTATGTTTTTCTTATATAATAAAATATTTCATTCAAAGGAATCTATAACACCCAATTTCTTCAGCTCCAACTAGAAGGAGGATCTAACCCTCTAATTTACAGGAGGCCCCAACCTGAAGGAAGCTATAACTCCCTAGATTCTCCAGCTCTGACTGGAAGGAGGCTCGAATCCCATTTTCCTTTCCTCTTCCTTCCTCCCTTCAATATAAATTATATAATCAACTTGTTGTTGTCACTATGACTAATACATCATCATCATAAAACTGGGTCCACATAGACTGTCATTGTCTTTGTCACTATCGTTGATACATCATCATCATCTAACTAGGTTCACTTAGAAAATAGGTTCACTTAGAAACTAAGTCCACTTAGAGATCCTAGGTGCACATGGGTCCACACATAAACCCCAAAAACCACATAGAACCTTGTGCAAAGAATCAGCCTTCCATGTTATAGAAAACCCATAGAAATTATCAAAGCATAACCATAAGACTAGAAAATATCCTTCATAAGAGCTCCTTATCCTCCCAGTTCCTTCACTACCAAACTTGTGCTAAGATATCACAATATTGTATGCTATAAAAATATGAAAAATCCATCCTTTATATATAGTAGTTCTGACCCTATATTTAGTTCCTAGGTCGACCTGGATGAATTGTCCTCAATTTGTTGGCTAGTTTGTCGAATGAAACAATTCTTATCTCCTCATTCCTAGTGAGTTAGAGGGACTTCCATATACCATTGGAAAGGCATCAGAATGATATTTCCAACTATGTAAATTGTGCTTTCAATTGAGTTATTTGTGTAGGGTAAAAATTCCCTCAAATATAGGGTATCTAAATTGACCACAAATAATTCTTTCAACAATATTCATCTTGCAATATTGATCTTGGACATCTGTAGGCTTATTCACTTGAATTCTTATTCTAGGATTTACATCAATGAAAACCAATTTCCATCACCTTGGCTATGGCACCAGGAACATAAAGTTCATTCCCTTCCAAGTCCATCATCTTGGCCCCTACTTTGGCATAATTAGGAAAGAACCTTGGAGGATGTCTTAATTATAACACGGTATTAGTCTCAAGATTTACCTTAGCTCCATATTGTACATTTAATAGAAGTTAAGAAGAAAATTTGGAAAAACAATCGATGTTGCATAAGCTTTGCGAGCATGTATTATCGCTAAATATTGAGAATTTCCTTGGCCTCGACCCACTCCTACATGAGATCCTCATGCATGTAATTAATAAGAATTGAATCATGTTTATTCTTCTCCATAACCATGCACTCCATCATTTTCTCATCCAAAAGGGGCACATGGGAAACAAACTCTCACTCTCTCTACTACTAGTTTCCCTTGTCTTGCTCTCCCATTTATTCCACCACATCTTCATCTTCCACGAATAGGACTGGATTAATGAAAATGACCTCATTACTCTTGATAATCAAATTGGACTCCCTATAGATAGACTCAATACCCTACCACTCTGTTCGTTCTCTAGCTTGCATATCCTCCTCCATGGGTCGCTCCACTTTCTCCAAGATACTATTCTCATCACTATTTTCACCATAATAACTGACATCAATTCGATTTAGTTCACATACCTATAAATCCTTTTATTCACCTCGAGGGGCTTATAGAATAATCTTTGATGTTAGGGAGGAATTTCTTAGTTGCACTTGCACAATTGATCATTGGAAGATGGCATGTTACAATTTTAAAACAACCAATTGTACAAGTGTGGCTAGGAAATTCCTCCCTAAATTCAAAGAGTCATTCAATAAGACCCACGAGGAGAATAATAGGAATTATTTGTATGATATATATGAACGAATTGATGCCAATTATTATGGTGAAGAAGAGGAGGTTTAGGTATGTGATATACAAGTAGATTGATGCTACTTCAGATTATTTATCCAAAAATGACAAGGACGATATCTTGTACAAATTGAAGCATCCCACAAAGGAGGAGATGCAAAGTAGAGCACTGAAGATATGGTAGAGGATCAAGTCCATGCCCTAAATTATGAGAGGCACCGAAGAGTGACCTATGTTTTTTCCTCTGCAAACCAAAACCTCCACAAAATTTAACTATAGAGGTTTGCATATGTAGATTTGAATTAAATATTTTTTCTTCTGGATGTTACTGCTACTATTGTTTCTACTGCATTGAGCATCATCGACATACATGATTCACATAAAATCATTTTTAGGCACATATATATAGATAAAATGAATTTAAAATATAAAAAACAAACATATATAACTAATTTGTATTTATCAAAAACTGAAAATAGTTTATGTTTGCAAAAACAAAGTGAAAAAGTAGGTAGTGCTATTAACAAATCCATATGAAGTGCGTCTAGTTCTCCTTATCATACATAAGGAACCGATTATAAATCTATTAAATATAGTGCATGAGTGCATGATTGTTAGTCGAGCATCGATATACATATAGCGATACGTTGTGATATATAGTGCACCAGATTAGGGTTGGTGTGAAACCACGCAGTGCAGTGAGTTATATTAAACAAAAATACTCTATTTTATTTCATGCACCTAATTCTTTTAATCAATGCGTTGTCTTTTCATGGCACAACCTTTATGGGCATGTTCTAAAATGCGCATCGAAATGATAATTTTTAAACTATTTTTCTACGTAAAACTTACTTAAACGCATTGAGGCTCCATTTGACCTTTGTATGCATTGATAATGATGTGTTTGTATTATAACACACTAGTAATGAGCCATCCCACAAAATGCACCGGGATGGTAAATTATTATGTATTTTTCTCATTGTGTTGTAGTACATATCATTGGTGCATTTTATTTATTTCACGCACCGCGAAGGAAATTTTTGTTTCAAAAACTTGGCAAAGCGTTTGATTAATAGAAAGCATCAGTTCTTACCATAAGACGCGCTGCACTACAATTTTTTGAAAATTTGGCTCGGTGTCATGATCTATACATTACCGGTGTGTTATTTTGATCCATCTGCATCGACTAGTGAAATTGTTGTATATGAACTTACACGGTCTGATGTGTTAACATAAACGCATTGGAGCTACCATGCTATTGAAGAACTAGTGTTTTGTTTAATGATGTGTTCTACTGTCGACAACATTGATGAGACGGTGTCCATTAAAATGAGACAACGAACCGGTGCGAGGTGTTACTATTAACACACTGGTACCACCATCATAGTGGAGCATCATCATTTTGTTCCTTGGTGCATTTTAAATGAGAGAGCACTAGGAATGAGGCGTCCAATGAGACACCTCACTATGGAAATTCATGAAATATATGTCCCAGTGCATTTTTGTATACAATACTGGTGTGTTGGATTACAATGGTTGCACCACTATGTTAAATTTTATAAATCATTAAGTTAGTGGTGTCATTAGTGAAGTGAAGTGTGTTGGTGCATAATGTTAAAAGACATTGGCACCATTTTCGCAATGCGTGTATTTTTTATAAAGTATGACGGTGCATTTTAACATTGACGTGTTGGGGGGTTAATTGTCTGGTATGCCCCAACGTGGTTAGTTAAACTTGGTGCACCGCTAGGTTAAGGTTTATATATCATTGAGCTATCATTTTTGTTAATGAAGTGTAATGGTTTGGTATGGGTATGAGCCCATTTTGCGCTAGTGTCAGGGTGTTCCAAAGGATGCACCGCTTTGTTTTTTAGTAATTTATCACAATGCGCTAGATTGAACGTCATCAGTAAAGACATATATGTACGTGCAAAAAACAATGTTCACTATGTATTTAACACAATATGCACCATAAGTGGTGCTCATTGTTTATTTAACATAGTACGCACCGCTTGGAGGAAATGTGAAATGTGAAATTTCAAGATAACTTGTAATTTTGATTGGATGAAAATGAAAAGAGGAGGGTAACAAATAATTTACATAGTCTCTTCTATCTTGAGGAGGTATGGTTGCACCTTTGAGAGGAAATGAAAATTTGTGGTAATTTTCAAAATTTGGAAATGTCTGGATCCACTAATGGAGATATCCTAGTCGGTGTACAACACCGAAAACATGGAGTATTAGGAAGAAAGGTGAGCATCGATGCTTGTTTGAGGGTTTGGAATCACAGGATGAATTGTAACCATGAAAATTGGTTTGATAATTTTATTTATTTACCCTAAAAAAATGTGTCTTTTGAAAGTGAGGTGCACTAAGATGTGTCGTTCAACAATGTTGGTGTGATTTATTCAATGCATGCAATTTTGTTATAAAGTGCGTCAGTGTTACTAAAACATGGACACACCGATGTTGTATTTTTCATGAATATACTGGTGCGTATTTTTCAACGACACTGGGGTGATTTATTTGGTGCATATAATTTTATTATAAGTTATGGTGGTGTTATTGGAACCTAGATGCACCAATGATACATTGCTCATGAAATTGTCGATGCATATATGCCTTAAATTTGGACCAAGAAAATTTCACTATGAATAGTGATGGTGTGTTTGAACATTAAATTCCCATTGTTCTATGTTTTAGGTTTGTTTCTATGCGTATGTACCATAAAGGAAGACTAAAAAATAAATAAATAAACTCCAAAAATCCTTCGACCACCCTCCTTTGCTAACAACCTCCGCTATAAACAGTTAAGGGAAGAGTTTTTCAAGGAGGTTCCATAAAAACCTTGGCAAGAAGGTGTTCTCCTTATAGTGATATACAAAATGGTGGCAAGTTCCCTAACATGGAAAAGTGTCATACGGTGACATACATACAAAATGGAACACATTTGTCACTCATTAACCATTTCCACCCTCACAACTATGATGACCATATTGGAAATTAATCTTTCTTCTCTTACTCGAAGAAGCACCTCAAGTGGTTTTGTGCCTGGGCATGGTTCGTCACTCTAGAGACTGGACAAAGAAATGAAATTCATGTAAGTTGGTTTTCACAATGAATTGACAGACTTACAAAATGATACTTTGTAATTCAACATAAGAAAACTCACCATAGATGATACTGACACTTGTGAGGGTGTTACCCTCTTCTGTGACCCTAATCTCTTAGTGATGCCACCCTGCATTAATTGCAAGGATCAAATCATCAAATTTTAAAAAAAATCATAAAATCAATTTCATTCGTGATACATACAAATTGATCATCAACAAATTATCTCACTGTGAATAACTGGGGAAACAATATAGATTTATTGGAAGGTGGAGTGCTTAGGCATACAACATGCTCTAAGGAAACATCTACCGCGAAAACCTCAGTGGATGGCACAAATGGAAAAGGTGGTGGGGGTGGATGGTGTATGGGTTCATCCACTATGGATGGATGCAATGGAAAAGGTGGTGGGGGTGGGTGTCCTATGGGTGCAACAACTGTTGATGGAAAGGATATGAAATATGGTAGGGGTGAGTGATGATAAACCCCCACGAGTTGTACAAGGGATGGTAAAACCATTGGGATGGAAATATGTTTCCAAAAATCTGAGATAGGGTGGCTAAGGACTGGACTAACCCTATAGATTGGGGAAAATAATGGTTGGAGTGTAGATAGTGATGGTGAATGAAACCGAATGTGGTATAAGCGATCCAACAATGGATGAAGAAATGTGCATACATATTTATAATATTTTTATTAGTACGAAAAGTGTAAAGATCCTCCTCGTTACGACGACGAACCTCTTATAACCAGTACAATTTTTATTTTATTTTTATATTGTGTGTGCGCGTGTGTACAAGGGTAATAAACACATTCAAATCTGCGTCACCACCCGATGAAGAACAAGATGTATACAACGACGAACACAACATGATGAACTAAGACGCACATCAAGCATCTGCATGCATTGAATGAAAATGAATCGACAAATAAATAAGACTGACTACTCGCCCGTCCTACCCTGCAATGGTTAGGACCTCCAAGACACATAAGCAACGCTCAAGCCCAAGTTCCCATCGATTTTAACCATTTAAGGTCTCAGAGCTGGCGACTATTCTGAGGAACATGGAGGTGTCTACATCCCGCCCGACACAAGAAGACCAAGCAATAAAATGTTTACAACCAAGTACAACAATAATTAAATGATCATCCACCTCCTCTATGGAAGGTGCAAGTCAAAAGGACTCTAACAACAACCAACCACTATTTAAGACTCGGCATTACCTACGACTTAAAGTGGCATTAATTACAGATCAATCTCTCCATTCATTTCCATTAGTCGACGAGTTACCCAATCCAACCTTAAACAAAAATGTAATTTCAATTAATTGCAATCCCCATTTACTAACTCATAATAATTTATTGTACTTAATTCAAGGACATTACATTTTATATATTATCAGTGACAATAAAATTTACGATAAAATTACCATACATGATAACCATATTACATTTTATATTACGAAAACCTTGCAATTAAGTAACAATCACCTTACCTCCTATATGTTATCAATAACAATAAGACTGCAATGACATTACCATACACGATAACAACATCATATTTTATATTACAAAAGGAAACCTTACAATAAATAACATTCACCTTACATCATATACATTATCAATAACAATAAGACTGCCATGACATTACTATACATGATAACAACATTACATTTATATTACAAAAACTTTACATATTAAAACCATAACCTTACATATGACATGTGGTCAACAATAACATTTACACTTATTTTATATTATAATAACCTTACTTTTACATTTTATTTTATGTTGCAATGACCTTACCCTTACATATTTCAAAAACGAAATATTACATTGACATTACCTTTATATATTACAATAACAATATATTGTCGGAAGGTAACAATGTAATTACATTTTATTACAATAATGTTGCAATTAAAATAACAAACACATTACATTTCATATATTATCTAACACTAAAATTACATTTATTTTAAATTGCAATAACACTACCCTTACATAATTCAAGGATAATATATTAATGACACTACCTCTACATAATACAACAACGATATATTATAGTGGCAATACGTTGGCACAATACTATACCAATTTATGTATCGTTAGCAATACAACTAATGGCCCAACCATGATGCCAAGGCATAAAGTCAACCACTAGAACTATTAACGCCGTGAGTGCATGCCAGAAAATCGCGAATCAGGGGCAGCAAAAACAGGAAATCAATAAGGCAACTAACAACTCGCAAAGGTAAGGGCACAAACAACCAGTTTATACGGCCCGCCGAGGGGGGTGTAAACAACAACGCAAAGAAACAATTTTATACATGAAATGTTCGCTGCAACATTAGAAGAAAGCATAACTACAAGATTACCACTTGAGGCTTCTGTTATATACAAATCAGATCTCACTAGGCATCGTGTAAGGAAACAGTCAAATTGCAGCATACCGTTATGCCTATAGGTTAAAACCATGTGAGTCAATTTTCCCAATCTAATGAAAATGCAAGTGGAATAATGGACTTCAGGATATTTATCCATATCCTAAGTTATTCTTCTGTAACGGTATTTATCCCCCAGTGCTGATAATTACAGAGATGGTAAGTACTTAAATGCAGGTCTTTTGTGGAAGTGGTTTTCTCTCTTAGTCATAACTCTGGTACATGCATTGTGGTGGCCCTAAAACCATGGTAAACAGAACAAGAAATTACCACTCGAGGCTTTTGTTATCTTGCAAGCAAACCGCACCTACATTTATTTTAGGAAATAGTGAATTTGCAGAATGTCATTCCTCATATATGCGCAAACATTACAAGTCAATTTACCCAATCTCACGTAAAAGATTCACAAAGAATGACCATTCAACGACGTTAAGGTCAACTTGACTAAATGCCAGACTCTTTTTGTACTTTCTACAATCTACTTCAGCCAGTCTTTCAATTTTAAAATTTATCCAAGTCACCACGGTACTGATACAAAATATTCTTGAGTTTCACAACAATGATAAAAAAAATGCCATCCCCAGAAAAATATAGAACATATCACGCCCTCCACAGGAATTCTAGTGATAAAGACGAAGAGTGAATGCCAACCCAATGCAAATAGAGATGAGTTGTTAAAACGGAGTTGTATGGAGGGATGATGGGCGGATTCACATGCCATTAACAAACTAAGCACACAGGCTGCAATCACCCTTAATCGATGATTTCTCAGGGTCGATCTCCGCCAAAGATGAAAGCGCCGAGTTTAACTGCCATTACCCAAGAGCAAGCAGAAACGAAATTCGCCAAAAATTCAAATTTCACTAACAAATTTACCCAAGCAAAAATTCCAGAAACAATTTCACAGTAACTAATTACAAAAACTAAATGCCAGGGAGGAGTTTTCTTTAGTAACAAATTTACAAAAGAGTGCCAGAAACAAGTTTTTCAGCGTGACGTTACACCGTGATTTTTAGTCGTTCAGGGGATGGAGAGGTAATAATAATACACAGAATTTCACCGGAGAAATGAGGAAGGCGCAAGGCTGGAGTTTACTCAAAATGTACACAGTAAAAAAAAAAAATCAGCAATATTTAATACCCAAAATTTTCACCGGAGTAAGTAAATAAAGAAAACCATTCAATCTAATGAGATCCAACACAGATTGAAGTTAAATATTCTTTCATCCATATTACCCAATACACATGCAGATCTAAATCATAAATCCTAATGCATTCTACTCTACAAAATAAACGAGTGTACCGTTGCCTGATCACCTGCCTCGAATGATGTCTGCGCGCTTCGTGCCACTCCCGCTCGTCGATCGTTGAGACCTCACCAGTACCTCCCATCTAATTCTATGGGTAATCTTCTTCCCCCTTAGCCCCTTGAGCCACAAAGGGGCCACACACTATCTAGATGGTACGTCTAGCTCCCAGCTCGCCTCGCAAGGCTGAGATACCACTCCTCTCCAAGCTGGGAAATCCCAACTCCCACAAGTAAATCAGTCAAGTCACTAATCTGGCAGTGTAACGTTACGCTAACAGTCAAACCCCATTCTTCCTTCTCCTCCCTCTCTTTTATATAGTTTTTCATCTTCCATTCTTTCCCTAAATCTCATTTAATTTAAGTTTTAATAAAAATCTTCTAAAAATTCTCCTTCGTACAAGTGTCAATCATCCCCCACTTTCCTCCAATAATTATTTTGTTTAATTTATTAATTTTCTCATTTCCCTCACCCACCTAGAGTTACTCCTAAATTTACTCCTAGGTGTCCCTAGATTCCCTTACAGGTTTTAAAGACTTTCCCTAAAACAAAGTTGCTAATTTAGTTCAATTTAGAAGGTTCTTAAATGCAAAATATTTGCTAAGTTGACCTCTCGCTTTTTACCATAAGTTCCTCATCTTTCCCTTTTTATGTTACCTCCTTTCCCTAAATTCCTAATTTTTATATTTCCTTCTTTCCCCTTTTTATTAGAGCCAAAAATGACAATTGTGCAAGTTAACCTCTTTTTCCTTTTATTATAATTTAATATCTTTTTAAACTATCAAAAGTTAAAATAATTAATTTCCTCTTTACATTTTATATCCACCAATTTTATTTAATTTCTTACTCTCTTCATTTTACCCAAAAATTTATGAAGACCAAAATTATTACTCAAGTGGTTTTTATTTTAACTTTTTATTATTTTATTTTTACCTAGATATTTTCTTAAGGGTAGACAAAGTTTTACCCTTAGCGAAGTTTTAGACTTAGAACTTAGATTCTGAACTGGGCGACATTTAATTAGGGAAGTTGTTTAAAAATTTCTTAAAGAGATATTTGTCTTAGGGCCATCTAGGTTCGTTCCTTTATCATCATCAACGCGACGTGCCCTTCAGGACGCACTACGTGCTCCAAGGGTGCCACTCGCCTCTTTTGCTTCTTTCGCGTGACGTTCCCTTCGGGACGCACCACGTGCTCCAAGGGTGCCACTCGCCACTTGACTGATTGGTAGACATCAATAACCCCTGGAGTCAACACTCCGCCGGGTGAACTTGTGGGAGACTAAGGGCTTCTAAGGAATAAGGTCCCCACCTTATTGTGCGGCCCTTAGAATCATCGTGAGCAACTGTCGCAGTCTGCCCTCACGACATCATGGGTCCTCTCAAACTACGTAATCGTTAACCTACAGTTCTAGCCATGGCGGGAGTGCTAGTAGGCTATGGCAGGGTTGTTGTCCACACCTCTCCCTCAACCTCTCTGGTAGTCGTGTGTGACCCCTTTACTCCTTATGTGAGTCTAGTCGGAAAGCTATCATCAGCCTGCATCATCAACAAATCATGTGAGAACATATCCACATCATATCATCTAATCAAATGAACTAATATCACAGTAAAACAATCAAACCCCAATGGCACACTCCCTGACTCGATCCGAAGTCCAAGGGGTTCCATCGTTGCCTCTGCATCCTCAAGGTCCAAAACCCTACACACTTAGTAAAACCGAGTCAATAGCACCTGTCTATGTCAATGCAATAAAACAACATGTCATCTACCCATAACGCATCATAATCAAGATCAAATGTTTTAATATCATAATAATCCGGATCACTTGCAAGCAAGTGTCCTCAAAGAATAAGTTCACTCAGTCCGCCAAAGTGGGATGTTACAAAAAGGTAAAATTCAACCAAAAAGATATAATAGATTTGACATTTAAAAACGATTTAACTCAACACATGATACCTGTGAAGGTGGTGACTTTTCCATCACTAGCGGACATCGCTCGTTACCATATGGTACCAATACATGTAGAAACACAAGAACATTATAGTTGAGGATGCGAGAAAATAAACAAATCACTATGGTGAATTTATCAAATGTGACATATACCTTTGTATGTAGTACATCGAATGAAGAAACTACCTCTACTATTGCATCAATGGTGAAACTGACAAAGATGCATATACTAGCATAGAGGGTATGTTATAGGGGCATAGAAACTGCAAAACATCATACAATAAGATATGGAAATAAATACACAAAAAACTACACAAACACACACACATACATATACATATATACAATCATGAATAACATAGATATGGTTAAGACACTAACCTCCTAAATGAAAATTTGATGTCCACTGGCCTCCATCGACCCATAACAAGTCTTCTCGTAATTTGAGCATCTATGAGGCTCACATGAATGACCACTCTGTCCATGTTCCCTCACCCAGTTGCACTATGTTGCAGGGGTTGAAGGTCCATCCCCTTTGCCAACGTCACCAATAGGAACCTCTTACCAAGATAGTGCTACCAAACTCCCATGTTGCACCAAGCTCAAAGTCAACGCTGATATAGATAACTATGTCTATTGGATGCTTTATGCAATGGGAGGATGTTGAGCGGAGGGGTCAAGAATTCACCTAGGAGGACAAGGACCTAGATTAGGGTCATGCCTAGCATTATCTCTATCCTATGAGGACCCAATAACCACCTCTTGAACTCACTAGTGTCAACGTAGTTGACATGGTGACCCAAATTAAACTATGCCCATAATTTCCTCAAGAAATATGTAGGCACCTCCCTGTTATTGTAGGGAGCTTTGTCGAACACCATGAATCATCTATCCATCCAATTATCCTTAAATTATTATTGGATGCACCAATAAATACAAATATGTCTCTTGTTGATAGGTGGTCGTAGTACAATTCTAGGATTAATAAATAGTGACATCAAATATTGTTTTGTAATGTTCAAGTCTCTAACTTGGTTTTTATCAATGGAAGTCCTATAATAGTCAAACATGCTAGCCCTGTATTCACAAATACTCGTTAATTTCCCTTAGGAAACTGTAATGGACGATACAATGGTTTATAATGAAGTGGACAATGAGAATCGACTAGGCTCTCTTGTATTCCTTAAGTTACATACAATTGATCTCAAAGACATCAACCCTTCATCAATTTCTGTGTTTATGTTTATTAGTTGTGGGTTGGGTTTTTTTGTGCCTTTGCATGGTTAATTTGGATTTTGGTTGGATCGAATTTCCATCTTAATTATTCTTCTACAATTTAATAAGGGAGTTTATATAAATTAGGTTGGTTTTTTAAATTAACTTAAAAATTTATGAAAAAACATGCAACTAAATAGTTTAAGAAATTAAAAAAACAAGAAATTAAATGAAAATAAATATTTGGCTTGCCTCTGAGATGGTGTTCAATTTTGTGGACACTTGTTGTGCAAAATCACTCCCTTGAATTCACTCAATATATCCTAAAATGTGAGGTGTGGTGGTCAATACGACAAAAAAACCTGTCGCGGACCCTTTTATTGGGTCTGACAAGAATGCATGTGCATTCCTCTTCGAAATGCACATGTGTTCCTTGAAATGTACATGCATTCCTAGGAATGCACATGGGTTCTTGTTGACGAGCCTATGTGGCATGATGCGTGGAGGTTCAGGGTTTGTCAAGCAAGTCACATTAAGAATGTATGTGTGTTCCTAGAAACATCCATGCATTCCTACATGAACGCGTTTGTGCTAACCTCGTTGCCACTTTTTTCCATCAACTTCATTCACTCACCCCAAGGTAAGTTCTTTAAGTTTTATTAAAAAAATAATGTATTTTAATTATATTTAGGTTTAAATTAATGGTTTGTATTAGTTAGGGCATGTCATGTAGAGAAAAAATGTGAAAAAACTTGATAAGATTGTTCACAATATGAATCTAAAAGAGTGTAAATGTTTTATGGAAATGTTGCAAAGAGAGCCTGACTATGTAGATCAAAAGGTAATCAGCATGAAGTTCTTCTTTAATTTTTTACTATAAGTAATTTTCTTAACTTTAATTGCCAACATGTTTTAAACACTCTATTTCACATTTTTTTAATGGTGTGTAGGGAGTGATAGTGAAGGAACTGAATTTCATTATAAGAAGATAAAAATTATGATGGATGTAAATTATCATGTCTTGGCCGTTAGTTCATCTGGGGTAGTGCTAGAAGTTAATGAGAGGGTGAAATTGTTTTACAGAACTTTGAGGGATTTAGTGTAAAGAACGTATAGGTGTACTTTCAACTTACAATACAAAAATCAATCTAATGACTCCAAGAATGAGGTTATACATAAACTACATGAAGCATTTTGGGAGCAATGGTCAATGAGACCCATGAGACTTGCAATAGAAAAAACTTACAATAACAAAAAAGAATCATTTATAAAGTATTATTACTAAACCTTTTTCTATAATATGTTCCAAAAATTACCAAATTAATTTTTTTTGCTATATTTATTTTAATGTTGATTTAAAAAAATGGTCATGTTTTTCTTTCCAGAAAGATTATGAAAATTCCAAGGGACAAACGAGGGGAAAATCAAGACATGCCCGTGTGGATGTCCAAAAAAGTGTACAAGGAGATATGTAATCAGAGGTATGTAATCATTCATTTATTTTTTATCTACATCAAATTTAATTATTGCATTAAATACTAATTTTCAGTTGTTTTGTTGCAAAAAAGAAAATAAATGGAACCCATTCAACACATAAGACACAAGAACCGAGGAACAAAAGGGTTGACCACAAAGTTTGTGAGCACTTATGTTTTTAACCTTACTTAATATTTCATGTTTGTTGTGATATTTATATTTAAATAATTAGTTTACAYTTGTCCATGGATTTATTCTGTTAGGTGCTAACGTATAAAAAAAGACACAACTAATGAATTGTTAGACATTGGGTTAAGCATGGGTTGTGAGTATATGTTGAAGTATCAAGGTTTAATTGAACAATTTGTAAATAACTATGTTGTTTAACTTCCCTTGTTTTAAAATTAATCAAACAACAAGAAATATTTATATTAATTATATGAAACACGCATGAAACAATGCATGGAGTGTAGCCAATAGAAGAGAGTTTGAGAGACAACATGCAACATGGCTTCAAAAGAATGTGTATTGTTTATGAATAACTCATTGTTAGGGTATGTCTTTTGATTTATGTCATTGTGTGTGTGTGTGTGTGTGTGTGTGCGTATTACACTTTATTTCTATGTCTATATATGGAACATGAAGATGTGAAACATTAAAAACAAGCCAATCAAGAAAATATTTGGTTAAATAACCAAAATACAATATCGCCAACTTTTAGTGAATGTTACTACAAGTTGTATGTTTTAGAATATTTGACTGTGAAAATCATGGACTATGTTTAACCTACTCGACATATTGTCCCAATTGCTTGAGGGCATGTGACCAATAAGTATATAGAAATTACATATTGGTTGCATTTTTATTATTGTGAACATTTATGATGTCCCATTTTGTATGACGACACGTATCTTATTCATATATAATAAAATGTGTTTCTTGTTTTATTGCATTGTTGAATGTTGTAAAATGTTGCATTGCTAATTAAGTAATATATCCAGATGATTTGCATTGTTACAAATAACATAGTTGTAATACGTTGGATAATTAATTAATGCAATCATTATATCCAAACAAAATAACAAAAAAATAAAAATGAATATTATATAAAAATAATTTGATTTTGAGATGATTAATTGAAAATTTGTAAAACAACAATTAATTAAAATATATGCATATTGGTGAATTGTGTTTTTTTGAACTCACTAAACGATGTGTGTCATAATATAGAAAACAATGCATTTGTATGAGTTATATGCACCAGTTCCAATTAGTTACATTGAAACACCAGTGCTAAAAATTGTGAAAAAATGTCATTACTTTAAACAACACAATCTACAATTATTTTATCATTTCAAAATATTACGATGCACATGATTACAATACACACCGGTGCTTTACATATAATATATGCACCATGGATTTACATATAATATACATATCTATGCTTAGTAACAAATAATGGCATGGACATCTCGTATCAAATATTCAAAATTTCATTATCCTCCGATGTGCATGGTAATACAAGCACTAGTGCGTACAAATTATATGAGCACCAATGTTCCCTAAAAAAAAAAAAATATCCTCGTGTATACAAATTGTATGAGCATTGATGATGCATATAAAAACCAATATGCTCCTATGCATACATAAACAAAGAAAGCATCGATGTTCCATACAACATAAAAGGAGAAACTGGTGTGCACTAATTATAAGAGTACTAGTTCCTTGTATTTTTTCCTATGCACCGATCCATGATACTTAATACCACACCAATGTGTTTTACCAATATAAGAAATAGAAAAACAAAACTTCGCCAAAACCTTCACCAACCCAAAATTTTTTGGTTATAGGTAACATCTGCTATGAATAGTGGAGGTTGTAACCGAGAGTTTTTTGAATTTTTTTCCAAATATTGTAACACTAAAAACCTTTGTCGCAAAGTGTTTTCCTTATAGTAATCCAAACTATTAATAAAAGTCTTGGTCAAATAGGCAGGGAGAATTTTCACAAGGTGTTCATGAATGCCAAGTGTAAAGCTCCATGATGAGGGCATTGTATTAGAAATAACCACGTCCAAATAATAATATTACTTAAGTGCCTCTTCTAGAAATATTTTGACCAAAAAATAGTATTAAACTCCATGAATTAGTGCACCCTTGTTTCTTTTGCTTTGTTCCACTTTCACTTATCTCTAATGAATAAAATATTTCTTCCACTAGTGGGCCCTAAGAAGGAGTGCCTCATGTCCACTTAACAACTTCCTTCATAATAAAATACTCATCATGCATGTGCCCTTAAAGTGGGATAAGGAGTGTGCCCTTGGAAAATGTGCATTTGTTTCCACAATGACCAAGTCAAGCTTGAAGTTCTCACCCTAGAAGGGGCACCCTTGACACTTGTGAAAATGGATTTCATGAAATCCATGAGATCTCAAAATGTGTGAAAATAGGTGCACTTTGACCAAGTCAAACCATCACTAGTCACTTCACATGTGTGCAAGGTATGAACAAGGTTATGCAAGAAGTGGATATGTCCTCATAGTAGAGCGCACCACCTATGGATGTGTATATGAATGGATAAGGTGGATGAGATGGATTGATGAGGTGGAGGGTCAAAACCCTAAGGTGCATGGGTAATAGTTTCCCTAGCCAACTCAAGATTCAACTAACTCCTCAAACCTTGTGCTAAAAGTTAAGGATGA
>SNQJ01S0010691.1:56747-74638 GCA_010110895.2 Picea sitchensis | reverse complement strand
ATGTCTAGGGTTTTTGGCATTCCTGCTTATTGTAAAAAGGCCTTCAGAGCCTCATTGTAATCATCTTCTCATGGATGCGAGTAGCCGTCACATCTCTTCTCAGAGATAAGCTACCACCATTCTAGCGAGTCTTTCACTCTGTACTTTTACAGTCTCTTTACATTTATTTCATTAATATAAATCATGTATTACTGTATATCTGTGACTCTTTTTATATTTCCGCTATATCTCTGTCATATTGTTGTCTCCCTTGCAATATCTCTGAATATTTCTATGTTATATCTCCGCTCTCATTTCGTGCCGAAAATAATCCGGATCATCGCAGCCCTAGAAGATGTCAAATTAGTTGACATCGAATTCAAAAAGCATGATCCACATAAGATAGTGGAAAATCATTTGGATCAATTTAACATGAAGTGATACATCCATGAGAATTCTCCTTATGAAGGTATGTTCAGGGGAGTTAGATATTATGAGGAAGTTCAAAGCATATTCCAGACTCTGCCTCCTGACCAACAAGCTGGTTTCCTCATCTTTCAAAATCATAGAAGAAACAATTTTCCCAAGATATTGCAAGGAGAGTCAAAACCCCTACCTTCTTCATAGGAATCTCAACCTAGAGGCTCTGAGCCAGGTTGCTCCACTAAGCACACAGTTGAAGAAGTCCCAAAAAATCCTGAAAAGTTATTTCAAGAAATAAAAGCATCATTGTCAGGGTTAAATGATCCACAAGTATTAGCTCGGTTAGAAGCTTTCATGAATCCAGAACAAGTCATTCTGCATTCGACGCTAGCTAGTTCTGCTGGAACCCCAAATACAACAGGACAGGAACATTCCATAACAATTATTTCTCCTATTAAATCATTAACCCCTTTACATACTAGCTTCGGAAATCCTAGTCCCAAACTCGTTTTTGTAGGTGATCTTACTCCTATATTTCCTGAAGAGATGCCTCCCTCAAATTTATTTTTCATCAAGAAATGAAAAGCTATTGTTAAAAGAGAATCTCACCAAAAGGATGGAGTAGTCACTAAAAGGAAAAGATTGGTGTATGATGGGAAAGACCAAGATGGTCCTTATTTTGTGAAAGAAGTTACAGGTTCACTAGGGGCTATTGCCACTTCCAATTAATGGTCAATGGACAATTTAATCGAACAACTGCAACATAAATGCCTCTTGGTAGAGAAATTGCAGAAGGACATATATAGTATAGAATAGACTGTTAGAAGAAGGATGAACTGGGACTTTGAACAAATCATGGCTAGTTATCAGCATCAAATTAAGTAGTTACAGGATAACCTTGAGCTACTCTACCAAAGTTCATAGACCAACAAAGGTTTTATCACTTAGTGTGAAAATTTGATTGAGCAACTGCAGGACATATTGACTCTAACAGAGAACACAATGATAGATATTACTTCCTTCAAAACACAAGCATAGAAAATCAATGAGAAGTTGAAAGTTTCCCATCAAGAGATCTATCAAAAAGTAAATGCTATTTAGAAATGCTATCAGGTGATACACCTTTCTTTAAAGAATATTTATGTCAAGGAAAAAGAGGCCTACGCAATCAGGTCTAAGTTTCAAGAAGTCATCATATGGAAGCAGAGAACTAATATCCCTAGTCTTACCCCTCTCTCACGTTCTGAACAAGTAAAAGGAGAAATGACCTTGAAAGCCCAGGAAACAAATCTGGAAGAAGGCAATAAACTTGCTAGAGATGCAAAAGAGGATTGTCTGGAGGCATTATCTTCAATAAATAAAAATCTAATTGAATTTCAAGGAAATAGTATCTTAGAGGCATTGGGGAAGATTGAAATAGAAATGAACCAGCAAAGCTCCAGAAAGAACAAGGAAAATACTCAAGAGGCCATCCAACAGATGAGCCAGATTGATTTACTTAAAATCAATGAATTGTTGGTTAATCCAAGTTCACAATATCAGGTCATAGTCCAAGAAGTGAACAAGATCCAAGAGAAGCTGCCACAAATAAAAAATAAGATGTTCGCCTTTGAATTGAATGAAAGGGTCGAACCTTCAATATTCACAGTAGAATTTATGGACATGTGCACCCAATGAAATGAACAAATAAAAGATATAGTAGCTGTGATCAAATGAAATAGCATACACATCGTTCACTTCCTCCACCCACTCTAACTTTCACCCTCCAACCTGTCACACTTTACACGTCACTTACCCCGCCTATCCCTACCACCCGCATTCTTTCACCCACTTGTCCCACCTCCTTATTTGACACATGTCCTCATGTCATCCTATTCATGAACAATTACTCTTCCTCATAATTCTTAGCCATCCCATGACGAGCCAATGCTGAGCTACCTGTTCAATTACCACCCCCATATCTTCAACTGTAATTCTTTATCCCAGGGACATATGGCAATGAAATCAGATGGAAAAGACAATAAGCCAATGATTTTGGTGGTCTTAATGGACATGTGTTTATAGTTTAAAGAAAAAAGGAAAATGAACACATTTGCAAGCAAATGAAGGGAAAGATGAAGCACCAACACATCTCAACACTGTCTGCATGCTGTTATTTCTTTCAGATTGTATTCTATTTTTAGGTGGATATCGTAGGAAGTCTAACGGTTTTGAGTTGTGACAATTTTTGTATAAATAGATAGATTTTAGATCTATTCAAGGTTTCTTCTTGCCGAATGTAAAAGATAACTTTTTTGAATATTAATACAAGTACAGACAAAGATTCTAAGTTTTGTTCAATTTGAGTTATGTGTTTCCTCTACGTTTCCATTCCTCTAAATTTCTTTCTATATTTCTTGAAGAGTGAATGATTACAATTTAGTACTACATCTACTGTGATCATAATATATCAGCAGTTCATTCAGTAACAACTTTTCCTCTGTTATTACTGTGAGTAAAACAAGACCTGTGATCTGTGTGAATTACTGCATTTTTATCTCCTTTTCAAGGGTGCATCTTCTACTTTTCTTTTACTATAAACAAGGTGAGACTTATTTGTAATTGATACCTGACTTTGTTTTAATAGTTTTGTAAATCTTTCTACATCATTTGACATTATAATTGCGACTCAAATAACGATATACAACCTCTGTACTGTATTATCATTAATTTCATTTAAATATTATTTCTCAGAAAACTGAAGGTAGAAAAAATCACTCACAAAAACACTTCATTTAAAATTTTTTATGCATGACATTATTCTTTGAGCCTTAGAATCAATCTCAGGAACAACATCTTTTTGGCGCTGTTGCTGGGGATGAAGAAAGGAATTTTTTTTTTCCCTGGTAGAAAAAAAATTAAACTTTGGTATTTGATAGTGAACAAAGATTTAATACGTGAAAAGGTTCATTTTTCACCTGCTGAATCCATTGTAGGCAAATCTGGTCTTCGGTTGAAAGAATACTAGGAAAAACCCAGACGAAAAGTAGACTACACCAGTTTTAGATCCTGAAAAATTGTTGAAACCAAATGGATATCTTAGACAAACTTCTGCATCGACAGGTAAGGTCTATCAACCTAGAGCTACGTAAGTTAATAGTAAGATCCCCGTTGAAGAGCTTAGTCTTAAAGAAAAAATTAAACAAGTTCATTCTTTAGAAACATCAACAAGTAAACCTGAAGTTAAACTTGAAACTCCATAGGTAATTATTCCTGAAATAAAATTTGAGATTGACCAGACCATCCCTGTTTCATTAACAGATACTTTTACCAGTGAAAACAAAGAATCCATTTCAATCCCTACTATCATTAGTACTCAGTCGATTCTTTCTCTTTCCAAAGTAAAGGTCATGTTTTCAAAAACCTTGAAGATTATTTTTTATACTCAGATTCATCCCCTATTACTTCTCCTATCTATACATCAGGTAGACCTAAGGAACCAAGCTCAAGTTTTCCTTTTACCCCTCATCTAGACCTTCCATATTCTTGCGATCATTTTCATGAACTTCATTCACACCATCCCTAAGTAGTCAAAAGATCAATAGATCAGTCTTTTGAAGTTTTAATAATCTTCTTTTTAGTCCTCCTATTCCCTCTCCTAGACTTTCAATAATAGTTGGTGTTGGAGGTGCTGGTGTTGGAGGTGTTGGAGGTGTCAGAGGTGTCAGAGGTGAAGGGGATAGTGGACAACCTCAACCCCCTAGGATCTTTGCCAAGATTGTTGCTAGATATGATCCCTTAGTTCTTCCTATTGTCCTGCATGATTTACCTAAAAATTACATGAAGAGCCTCCCTAAATTCATGGGAGAAGGGGATTTAACAACAACAAAACATATATCCTTTTTCAATCAATTTGTTGATATTCTTGGTATTGACCACGAGGATGTTTACACGAGACTGTTGGTACAAACTTTCGAAGGAAAGGTAAGAACGTGGTTTAGAGGAATTCCACTAGGTTCTATAGCATCATATAATGATACGAAATCTTCCTTCATCAGGCAACAGGGTGATAAAAAAGACCATCTATATTACCTAACCAAATTCGGAGCCTTGAGAAAGAAAACATCTGAATTAGTCTGGGAATTTATCCAAATATTTAATAAGCTTTATAACAAAAACATAGCCGAAGTTAAACCTTATCAACCAACTGTGAAAGTCACTTTTGGGGCTTTTGATTCTGATTTCACTCTACTTTTGAGAGAAATAAGATCCACTTCTCTAGTAGGGATGCAAGATGATGCTATATAGATTGAATCAAATATGATGGCATCTAGGAAGTTGATATGGGAACAAGAGAACCCAGGGGTTTTAAAGAACATGTAGGGCCCTCTGGATCTAGAAAGCCTGCAAAGGAAAAAATGGATGAGATGGCCAAAATTATTAAAGATTTATAGAACAAAATTTCCAAGATGGAAATAGAAAATGCCAAACCTAACCCATATGTCAGAAATCAATTCAGGAGAAATCCCAACCCCCAAATACAACATATAAAAATAAAAAATGAGGATCAAAAGATTCAAGCTCCATTTAAAACTGAGAATTTCATACAGAGAGATGAGGTGCAAGATTATGAGGAATTAGAGGACAATCTAAACAACCTCAGTGATGATGATCTTGAGCCTCACCTAACCAAACATGATTATGAGAAATACTTGGATCTGGAATACCTATTTAATGACGATGAAAATATCAACAATTTGGGAGACTCTGCATACAGAGGTCTCATTGATTCAATAATGGTCGAGCTTCAACATAAATATGAGTTGAGGCCAAGAGAAAAAATTTCCACAAATATTCCACCAAAAAAGATCTTATCTCGAAATAAAGCAAATGAGGCAGCAGTTACAAAACCATCAACTGAAACGCAAGTTGCCCAAAAAAAGAAAGTTGAAACGAAAGCGGTATAGACCAAGAAGTCAGAAAACACAGAAACTGAAGTTCAGATCATGGAAATTGAAAAACCAATTGGGACTTTCAATTTAGAGATTGAACTAAATAAAATTAAAATTCCAATGCCTTTTGTTGAACTTGCTAGAAACCCGATCTATAAAAAACAAATCGCTAAAGAAATAATTTTTTCTAATGTTGAATGTCAAGCTGATGTTATCAATTTGAAGGATGAAAAACCTGTAATCATGTTTGGACCACACATTGAAAACAATAAGTATTTTGTTGCTCTGTTCTATATTACATTGACTATGCACGATCATTTACTTCACAATTTCATATTAGACTCATGAGCCTCGCATAATTTAATGCCTAAGATTATCATGGAAAAACTGGGCCTTGGAATTACCAGACCTTATCAAGATTTATACTCGTTCTCTTCTAGAAAGGCTAAGTGTTTGGGTATGATTAAAGATTTAGTGGTAAATCTTGCTCAGGTTCCTGTGAAAAGTATTCTTATGGATGTGGTTGTCGCTAATGTTCCTGCCAAGTATGGCATGCTTTTATCCAGATCTTGGGGCGCCAAGCTAGGAGGATCCGTTCAGCTAGACATGACCTATGCTACAATTCCAATTTTTGGTAGATAATTTAATCGACTGTACAAAGAAACTAGACTGGCGTATACTGTAAGCGACCCTCAAAACCCTAATAACTACCCAGTCTATGTTGTTGATCAAGATTTATAAAATTGTATATTGTCCATAGATGATGATTTTGAAGAATGTATAGAAGAAGAAAATAAAAGAATAGAAATTTCAAAGAAAAATATAAATGTTAGAGAAGGGATGTGGAAAATGTTCTTTGATGGTGCTTCATCCTGCGAAGGAGCAGGAGCCAGAGTTTTATTTGTGGCACCATGTGATGAGTATGTTATTCCTTTCTCTTATAGATTACAATGGGATGTTGATTATAACAATAAAGTTTATGAATATGAAGCTTTAGTTTTAGGATTAGAAGCTACAAGAAAATTACAAATCAAACATTTGATAGTTTATGGTGATGTTGAGCTCATTGTAAAACAAATAAATAGCAATAGCAAGCTAAGAATCCGAGATTGAGATCGCATAGAAATTGCGCCTGGGATCTTATAGAGAATGTCTTCTCATCCTTTAATATTCACTCTATTCCCATAATGCAAAATCAACAAGCTGATTCTTTGGCCAAATTTGTTGCGACTTTCATACCACCTACTGTTTTGAAGCTGAAATATCATATTGAGATGAGACATAGACCTTCAATTCCAAACAATGTTCAACATTGGCAAGTATTTGAAGATGATGAACAAATCAGGAAGTTCCTGGAAATGGTAGATGATTTTTCTGAGACCCACATAGATCAATAAAATCAGAATGATCCTTCTTGGATTATGCAGGAAGGAGAGAATGCAGAAAATCTCCAAGATAAAATTGCAAATCACCGTATTCTCCTACTTAAAAAAAATCAAATTCTCAGAGGTATGATCCCTCTATAAAGGTTGTTTGACCAGGATGATATACATTTAAAGTCTACTTTGCGACCTCAACTCGAAGAAGTTGAAGATTGTAATGTAGGAACTAATGAAAATCCCAAAATGGTCAAAATATCAAAATATCTTCCAACACAAATAAAGACTAAATACGTTGAGTTACTTAGAGAGTATAAAGATGTTTTTGCATGGTCTTATGATGATTTAAAAACTTATGATACTTATGTTATGGAACACAATATTCCCTTAAAACATGGTATTAATCCTTTCAAGCAAAATCTTAGACAGATAAACCCAATTCTTTTTCCAGTAATAGAAAGGGAGGTTAAAAAACTCCTTGATGCAAAAATCATTTTTCCCCTTAGATACACTGAATGGCTGGCCAATTTGGTCCCTATTAGAAAGAGGAATGGCGAAATAAGACTATGCGTTGATTTTAGGAACTTATATCAGTCTTCTCTTAAAGATAACTACCCGCTCCAAAAAATGGACCGTGTTTTAGAGAAGGTAGTAGGGGATAACATAATTTATATGATTGATGGTTTCTCAGGATATAATCAAATTGTTGTTCATGAAGATGATAGAGAAAATACTGCATTTACTACTCCATGGGGAACTTTTATGTATGATTAAATTCCCTTTGTTTTGATGAATGCAGGAGAAACTTTCTAGAGATCAATGGATATCGTGTTCGTCGATAAGAGAGACAAGTTTGTTGTTATTTATCTAGATGATCTAACAATTTTTTCCAATTTTGATGAAGAACATTTGGTGCACCTCAGACAAACTTTTGAAAAATGTAGAAAATTTGGTTTGTCTCTTAATCCCAAAAAATCACACTTTGCCATGCAAGAAGGTAAACTTTTAGGTCATATAGTTTCAAAAGATGGAATTAAGGTTGATCCTAAACAAGTTGAGGCTATCGACCTAATTAATATTCCTAGAAATAGAAAAGAGATTCAATCTTTTTTAGGTAAGATCATTTTTTTGAGGAGGTTTATTCCTAACTTTGTTGAGATAATCAAGTTGATTACAGATATACTAAAAAAGGACAGCGAAGTAAAATGGATTGCAGAATCCAAATCATATTTCGAGCATGTTAGGAAAGCCATAGGAGAAGCACCAATCTTGGTGAGTCCTGACTATACAAAAGAATTTTTAATATTCTCCTTTGCTTTTGAACATATTGTTGCAGTAGTGCTCCTTCAAAAGAATGAAGAAGGATTTGAACAACCAATAGCCTTTTTCAGCAAAAGCCTTAGGGATGCAGAGCTAAGATATGATATTCTTGAAAAACAAGCTTACGGAATGGTGAAGGATCTCAAGGCTTTCAGGACATATGTCTTGCACTAAAAAATAATTGCTTATGTACCAACAAATGCAATTAAAGATATATTGGTTCAGCCAGACAGTGATGGAAGAAGAGGTAGATGGTTGGCTAAAATTCAAGAGTTTGATTTAGAATTGAAACCAAACAAGCTAGTGAAAGGTCAAGGTCTGACAAGACTATTAGACGAATCACATTTCAGAGCGCTTGGAATAAATAATTTTGAATCACATGATTCTCTTCTAGATATAGAGGAAATTGATGATCAAACACCTGTAATTCAGATTGAAGATAAGTTTTCTTCCTTTGTCTGGTACCATGATATTGTTACGTACCTCCTTACTCTTCAATGCCCAAATGACATGACTCCTTCTAAAACAAGAACTTTAAAACTACATGCAATTAAGTATTTCATTGTTGATGGCAAGCTATACTGGAAAGACCCTATGGGTTTCCTGTTATGTTGCCTGATAGAATCTAAAACATAAGGTGTCATTGGGGAATTTCATGAAGGAGTATGTAGAGGAAATCACACCTGGAGATCAACAACTTACAAGATTTTGAGGGCAGGATATTATTGGCCGAAGTTATTTACTGATGTAAATGCAAGGGTCAGAGGTTGCAATTCATGCCAATTGTTTGCTGGTAAGAAAAATCTCCCTGCCTTACCTTTAATTCCAGCAAAAGTTGAAGCTTCTTTCCAACAATGGGGCCTAGACTTCATTGGATAAATTCATTCTCAATCAAGTGCTCAACATAGATGGATTCTAATAGCTACTGATTATTTTACGAAATGGGTTGAATCCATTCCAACTCGGAATGCTACGGGTTCAATAGTAATAAACGTTTTGGAAGAAAACATCCTAGCAAGATTTGGTTGTCCTAGGAAAATAGTTATTGATAATGCTCAGGCTTTTAAATCTATTGCAATGATCAATTTCTGCCAGAAATACAATATTATTTTAGGTCATTCTACAACTTATTATCCTCAGGGAAATGGGTTGGTTGAATCATCTAACAAGATTTTGATGACTATAATCAAGAAAGTTTTGACAAAAAACAAAAAATCTTGGCATATACACTTAAAATACGCCTTATGCGCAAACCGAATTGGAACCAAAAAATCCATAGGTATGTCTCCTTTCCAATTAGTCTATGGTACAGATGTTATTATTCCTATTAATCTTGCTCTTCTTGTGATAAAGATCTGTTAGGATGGAAATGAAGAGCCAAATGATGTTACAAGAAGAATAAATGAAATCATTGAAGTTCAACATAATATAGTATAAGTGGATGATAAGCTTCAAAAGTAACAGGACAATAATAAATCCCTTTTTGATTAAAAAACCAAAGACAAGGAGTTTCTTCCTAGCGATTTATTTTTAAAATGGGAAGCTATAAAAGAAGATGTAGGGAAACATGGCAAATTCGATCATCTCTGCTTTGTACCATTCAAAATTGCAGCTGTTGAGAGAGAAAACTTATTCTCACTGGAAAATCTTGATGGAGAAATTCTTGGCGCTCCTATCAATGGGCGTTATTTAAAACATTTCATGCTATAGTCACTTTTTAGGTTTTCATTGTATATATCGAATTGGATTGACATTGGCATTTTAACTTTCATTTTTTCTGTTCCTTTTGTAAATTACCCAATTCATTTGATCATTTGTTATAAATATTTTCAATAAATTTATGATTGCTTGACATCATTAAAACAAAAAGAAAAAACATATGTATCACATATCATCTCTATTCTACAAGATTATATGATACTTTATATTTTATTCCTTTTGCAGAATAGATCTTATTGAACAAGAGATGAGGCTGAATAGAAACTCGACACTCATCTTTCAAGCATTTGATTTCTCTAAAAACAGGTGATAAATAAATAATTTTCCTTACCAAAATTTTAAAAGGAAAATAAGGTATGAGTCCATACTCTTCTTATAGTTCAAATAAAATTTAAAAATTCTTTTGAAATGAATATGAATGAATTTTTTCTCATGATAATATTATCACCTGACCCAAGAATAAAAAATGTATAAAATTATAACTTGAAGTGTCATGCTGATAAGTTCTAAAGGCATCTCTGAAATAAAAATAAAATAATGATAAATAAGCTCAAAGGAAGTCTGAACTAAATACACAAACTTGTGTAGGATTAAGATATTTTGTTTTAGACCCTCTGAATCCTTGATTTGGTTATTTTTACCTATCCCCAAGTTCTTATCCACTTCATATTTTTTTTATCCTTTCTTAGTCTTCATAGAAAGAAAAAAACTTACCTTGACTCTGAAAACTTAAAAACATATTTTCAAAACAAGGTTAGGAGAAAATCTTTATGTTCCTTTGATTTAAAATGAAAAAGTATGTCTAGGCTAATCCTGATAATTTTAGCTCTGCTATCGGACTTTAAATTGACTAATTCTCTCAAGGTTGATCCATGAAAGATGAAGATTCTCATAAAAAAAATTTCCTATAGGCGAAGGTGTATTGAAAATTGGAAGAAAGTTGGTTTCAGAGTATTCTTAAAATTGTTGACAGACCTTCTTTTCAAAAAATTTAAACAAATATCATCCCTTGTATGTTACATACAGATTCATTGCCCCCACTTCAAAATATTAAAATATAAGACAAATGGTAAAAAAAATTCATAATTTGATTGCCCTCATCTTGTCCAAAAGAGATGATGAAAGGAAATTCATATATTGATTGTCCTCATCTCATCGAAATGAAAAAGTGTTAATTGAAGTGGTGAAAGGAAATTCAATGGGAGAAGTAGATAACTTCACCGGGGTGCTGAACAAGCTCGCTAGCAATGAAGCAATATCTATGATATTTGTAAGGCTACCATACATATCTATATATCATACTTTGTTATCTAGTTCTCTTTCCAGTGATATTTACATCTTGAACCAACTAGGGATTCCTTAAATAAATTGTTACATCTGCTTAGCCTTGAAGCGAACAAAGTCGGTCGAAGACTGATATTTTAGTTAAAGTTATTTTGATTATCTTAAACAATTGTGAAATCAGTTTTAGGATAAGGAAACTTTAAATAGCCTAACTTGAGATCAATCATTAAGTATGCTTTGAATGTTTTTTGAGATTTGGTTAAGTTCGTTTTTCTATGTATGATTAATTCTTAAATAAAACTGGAAAATGTTTTTCAAAAAGAAATAATGACTCCATTTACCCAATAAAGGAACTTGTTCTACTGTTCTTTCACACCTCACAGGGAGCCATGATTCCCATATGGAGCCTATGTTAGAACATGTATAATTTTGAGCTTTTTATTTTGCCTCTTAGAAATAAACTTTTTTACCCAAAAAGGAAAAAACTTAAAAAGTTTCCTTTTAAATTTAAAATAAATCCAATTGTTGTTATTTATCAATAAGGCACATGCAATATCTATAGTCGATGAGCTACTCTAATTTGATCGAACGGTCCTAATAATCTCTGAAGTGTAGAAGCTGCCTGAGTTTAAAAAGGAAATCTTTAACGATCGTTTTGGAGCTTCGTGCTTTGGGTATTCCAAGAATTATAAACAACAAAAACTCTAAAACTCCAAAGTCCCAAAGATAGTTCTTCGTGATCATTTCTAAAGGACTTGTTATCGCACAAATTGTAGACAGGAGAAAGGTTTAGAGAATAGTAGGTCAAACTGGCAAAACAGGAACCTTCCCCACCCAATGTCACCACAATGGGGAGGTTCTTTCTATTTAGGGGGGTTAGGCCCAGGGGAGACATCCCCGGTGACCTGGGGTTTTGAAGAGGCTAATGGATAACAGGAATAAGATAAGTTTCCCCTTCACAGATCACCACCAAAGCAGATAGTCCTGGCTAAACAACCAATAATAAAGTATAACCAAAAAAAAGGAAAAGCACCTGCTTGAGACAAAGAAACAAGGAAACTGATATATGCAGGATTTGGTTAGTACTTCATATATATTAAAGACTATCTGATATTCAATATAAGCAATTGAAAAGTAAATGTTGACGAAGTCAATGTTTACAAAATAACAATGGAAATAATATCACTTCACCAATAAATACAACATTTAATGTAATAGATCACTCCTTAAATAAGTTAATGCCTTTAACTACCATTCAATTGCTCATAAATTAGAACGTTGCTGCATCAAGATGAGATAACCAAGGGTGACGTCAGCAATATAGGGTTAGTAGGGTTAGCTAGAGCTTAGGGTTAGTATAGTTAGGGTTTCAAAAGGTTTAGAGTGTTTTTTTATGACCAATTTCACTTTAGTGCAAGGGGGTCAAGAGATTAGTGCCTTAAAGGGTAGAATGGAGTCAGCTAAGAAAAGGACGCAGAAGCTAAAGGAAGTAAGGGGAAAAAATGACTAGCTCATAAGATCAAGACAGGAGGGTTTGAGAGGGAGAGTGTTGCTAAGGCAAGGCTCTTTCATCAAACCCTAAAAGAAAATGACCCTAGGTGTAGATGACCTAGGCCTGGGACGCCCTCTTCCTCTTGAGACAAAAGGGTATGACTAGCATAAAGGAAGAAGAAAAGAGGAGTGTAGTTATGGCTAGGCTCTCTCTTTCTCCTTCAATGGCTTAAAGCTTCTCTATCAGGGGACATGAGACAACAACCTACTTGTGTGTTTTTCCCCTAGGGTTTTGATTCAACAATATTTATAAATAGATGCAAGAAATTAAAATACAACCATTCAATCCAGAAGTTTTGCAGAAAAAACACTTACATATCACCATGAAAAAGCATGCAAACCCTAGTTGTAAACCTTCCTTCAAGAGAAACACCATAGAATGCCAAAAATCTCTTCCTTCCACAAGTGCGCCTTCCTTAAATCAGCCAATTACCCAAATAGGGCGCAAAGTTCAGACCTCACTAATGAGTGAGTGAGAGATGATCCTAAAATGAGGATAAAACTCCTCAATATATAGTGTATCGATGACCTAATTTACTTTTTAGGTCATAAAAAGGCCGACAAGGCCATAATACCAAAATCATATTGTTTTTACATTAAATTGTCAAACAAAATCTAAATCAAGCTGAAAAGGAAATAAAAGCCTCCTCATAGGAGATGTCAGCCCCTTCTAAGGCAAATGGGGCATCTTGGAGCAAAAGGTTAGCCCTCATTGGGCCTCTCCAACCTGCCACAAGTGCCAATGCTTCCTAATCTACCTCCCAAGGTGTCCATGAAGCTGGGTGACATCATGGTCAAGATGGTGACGTCCTAGGCCTTCCAAGGCTAGAGTTCCACTGAAAAGGGGTCATTCCCCCTGGGTCTAGTCCTGCCAAAGTGCATGTGATGGGACGTCCTCTTCCTCTCAGGTGCAATGCCTCTGACCATCCTTTTCCTTGTTTCTGCCCCTTGATGGGGTCTCAACATCCATTTGGTGGGCTATTCAGCCCCATGGAGGTCTGAAATGATAATCTCCCCATGTGTACTGGTCCAAATGGTACCTGTCCGTCGGGTATGGTCCTGCACATCAAAGGCTACGCCCTCCATGGGCTCATCAGTCACAGGGATCATAGCAATGTCAATCACATTTCATCATTAATATTATCAAACATATGCATAAAATCCCTAATACATCTGTCAATAGATCAAAGACATTACACAAGCCTGCAATACAAGTCTGGGGAAAAGGACAAGGCATCCTATTGGGCTAGTGTCCACAGAAAAAGGAAATTTTCCAGAGAGATATCATCCAAGCCATGTAAGTGCATGATGTGGTCAGGGGATGTCCAAGCATGTGGGTGCAATAAGGACCAAGGATGCAATGTGTTACCTGTGGGTGCCTTTGTAGAAGGCGAGCTGTCCCTGTCATGGATGCATTCTTTCCAAGCCCATTCTTTCCTTTATTCCTTTTATTCTTTTATTTGTTTCCCTTTTTTTTCAAGATCTAGCCAGGGGACACTGCCTTGGCATGGTGACTAGAGATGACATCGTTACCCACAAGTACTTTTGAAGAAATGAGAAGGTTGGCTCGTGATGAGACCCCCTTTCCCTTGGCCATGCAACCAAGATTCATTACCCTAGCGTGGTAACCAGATGATGGCAATGTCATAATTCTAGGTACCCATGGACCTAATATGCCTGCTCGTAATGAAACCCCCCATCCTCTGACTAGGTCTTTTTTTATTATTTACTGGTCCCTCTTGTTTCTTGCCGAAGATATTTTTATTGCTTTCTCGGGGATCCTTGAGCGAAGCATCTCAAGGTTTGTTCTTAGGCTTTTATCTTTTACCATCTTTCTTTTACCTTCTGGGCCTTTAGCCCCTTCTTCCCACGAGGTAAGGTGCAATCCTCAAAAAGGGTCAACCCAATGCCCGGACAAGGGGAATGGGATAGATGAGTGGGAAGCAAGATGTAAAAGTGGTATTATGAAGGGAGCGAACGATGGCTTTTCAGAAACCCCCCAGTGGAAAACCAAAACCTACAGACACAGGTTTGCTAGGGCATCCTGTCAATCCCCCCAAAAATGGTCAAGTGGGCAAATGTAAGATCCAAGCAATTGTTAGAGATAAAAGGAATCAGATGCATATATTCAAAGGTTTCAATGATCAAAAGTGACACATACCATGATACTTGGACCAATTACCTCATGGAGAAAGAACCTCTTCTGATATGGGACCAAGCCGATGGTGATGGATGTTGCTGCTACTGACGGGATGAAGATGATAGAAGAAGAAAAGGTGGGCCCTTTAGGGCCATGCTCAGGTCAATCCTGCTCTCGGTACTCCATGTCTAGGACCTGTGGGCCTCGAGACATGATCTCCTAGTTATCCCTAAAAGGTGGGGATAATAGGACTTACGGACATGCCATGGGACACATGTATTTTAAAATATTCTCTCGGTTTGACACATGGCACTTATTTTTGACATTTACGACAGGTGATCCACATGTTTTCAAGTGGCACGTGGCACTTCTCTTTTCTTAACACGTCATCAAGAATGACGTCATCTCTATGATGTCACTCTGAAATATTGACCTGTGGGAGTTTTAACGAAGACTGAGTTCACAAGCCCTCAAAGTAGAAAAGCATCGAACTAAAGTAATTACAAAAAGTGAAAAGTATTTCAAAGAGTTAATGAAGGAGTTAATAGCTTTAATTAGTCATGATTAAGTGTTAATTAATCACTTCGCACTTTTAGGCTTCAAAAAATTTCCCTTGTGCTATATTTAGAACTTCTGAATTCCAAACTTCCAAAATACTTAAACTTAATACAACGCTTTAAAACATGATTAATTAAGACATAAAATTGATTACTTAGAGATTAACTCCTCCGCGAATTTGAGCTTCAGGAGATTTCCATCTTGTCACATCCAAAATTTCTGAAAGTTGAACTAGTGAAGTATTAATGACATTTATGATTGATTAAGGTTAATGATTTCAAATAAATATTGTGAATCACTAGGTAATAAATTCCATTAAACTTTTTAAAAAATTCTTCGTCAGTAGATTTATATGAAGATCGATAGACTTTTTGAATAAAGCACTTCGAATTTCAAAATCATTTTACCATTTGAAATTAGTAGTTTTTATTCTGTGTAGATGTTATAGAGAAATCCTCCTGAGGACAAGTGGATTCCCTCTTGGGCTCTAGACTCCTAAGACCAAGACAAAAAGGGTGCTAACGTTGGTCACTGACATCCTTTTAAACCTAGCTAAACTAATGTATAGAGAAGAGGAAGAAGATGTACCTTTTTCATGGTGTTTGTCCTTGCATAGTTCGAGTTGAGCCTTGATCCCCAAGATCTTCGACAAGTCCTGCAATCCAATCAAAGACAAAAAAATCTTCCTATTCTACTAAGATTAGATTGAAACCAGATCTATCTAACAGAGAAAAGTTCATGTAGAATAAACACAACCTTGAAAGAAGCATGCCAAGCACATATGTATATTAATGAGAACAATAGAGAATACTTACAGACCTTTGATGAAGGTGCATGAGCCTCTCCCATCTCTCCTTTTCCAACCCTTTTCTCAAGTAATCCACACACAAACTGATTATGCTTCAATGATATCTCCCTTATAAGATCATAAGTTTGATGCCTTCAAATGTCTCTCTCTTTCACCATGAGGAGGCCTCCTTATATAGGCTTGGAGAGGCCTAACCACTTAAGAGATTCTTGGGATAGGTTGAGGATCCTTATCCTATAGTTGTGGATCTTCCCTAAGATCGAGCCTTGACATCAGATCTAAATCCAACCAACTCCAGAGATGAGGGGGATTCTTCCCTGATTTTCCTCAATAGTCCAAAATTCGCTCAAAAAGGGTCAACACTCCCTCGGAATGGGGCACAGAGTGTTGCAACACTCCCCCAAAAGAGGGTACAGAGCATTGGCACTCCCTGACAGTGTATAGCGGAGAACTGCCTTCCAAAATTGGTTTTTGAGTGGTTTTTTCCATGGCAAAAGACTTGTACTTTTTTTCAAATGAGTTCTCCTCTTCAAAACCAGTCTTTTGAGGTGTATTAAAAGTGTTCTTGATAATGTTGTCTGGGACACGACATAGGAAAGATGACAGTATGATATTTGTGACACTTGGGACCAAAATGAGAAACTTGTGACATTGGTAATGACGACACTAGGCCATCATTGTAATGAGTAATTTTGATGTGTAACAGATTCCCCCCCAAAGTGCGAAGTTAGAAGACGAGAATTGATGACTGAATTACTTTGTATATTTTTTCGAGCAAGGGTATGGACTCAGAGAACCTGGAAGAAGATGCACACAACCATCAAACAAATATTATGACATGTTTCAAACCCAAGACAGGCATACATATGCTTGAGTGATAAAGACATTCAAGGTATGGCTGCCATAAAATACACTATAGATCCATAATTATATTGACAAAAAGGTATAGCCACTGAAGATACAATGTGGATCTATACTCCTATGAACTAAACTGATCGTATCCAAAAAGAATACATAGTGGATCTACGAGATGACAAGACATAGACACGTACCAATACAAGGTGGATCTATGTGACAACATATGTGTCAATGTTCAAAAGAAACCTCATCGCAACCTGGGAAAAGTACATATAAGAGTGATGACTCAACCCAGGGTCTTCTTATCGATCTAGATGTAGTACAAATCTAAAAATGTGAATAGATGTCCTGATGTCAAACATGGTAGAAACAACGTGATTACCTGTCAATGAGGTAAACCGTTAACAAGCGCGAGGGAAATCACCATTGATGTCAATGATTCCCAATGTACTCTAGTACATTCCAACGAATGTGAATGGATGAGATGAAGTCGAACATCTGTGGAATCATCCGATCAGAGGTCAATGATGTAAAACCATTGCCGGACACGAGGAGGCCTTCCATTGAGGCATGCAGGTCCCAAGGTACTAACTTCTTTCTAAGTCTAGTTCTCGGATAATGTGTTGAAGTCGATAGGAACAAACTTGTCGGAGGAGGGGCTTGATGTATCCCCCATCAATGACACAAAACTGACACAAAGATGTAAATTGGTGGATCAAAAGAACATGGACTGACATGGGTATTGAAACAAAAATTTATGATGGTTGACTCTTGAGGTAGATACTTCCCTTGAACACTGAGGCACGACAGCAGAAACATGAAATGGAACAAAACAAAATAATGCAATGGATACTGTGACTTTCGTCGAGTGACCCAAAGGAGTAAGATAACTCAGAGGATTATTTCAATGCAGAGGTTCAACGGATTAAAATGTGTGCAAA
>SNQJ01S0010691.1:16959-55545 GCA_010110895.2 Picea sitchensis | reverse complement strand
AAAAGTCATGATCAAGTGGAAAGAAAGAGAGCATGAGCTCGATGCCCCGATAAAGGGCTGCATTGAGGAACTACGGTCTCCTTAAGTTATTCAAGATGCAAAAGATGAAGAAAGAGGTTCTTCTTCTCGAGTATATGATCGGGCTATGGAACGCTGCGGAACAGGGGTTCCAAATTGGAACACAGCTTCTTACCATCGAGTTGGAAGATGTGTACTTCCTGATTGACCTCTCAAAGAAAGGGACCCCCGTTATTTTATCCAGACAAAGGGTACTTCCTGTGCCTGTAGACGAGTACTTGGAAAACCATTGTGTCCCAGGATCTAGACTGGTGGGGGGTGGAATCACGATCAAAGACATCAGGGATCTATCCCTTTGATCCATTCTATTTTCCATTACGAGTATAGCGAGAAGTACTAGCTCACACTTAGTTTCAAGATCATAGGTGGCCTATGGTTTACAGTGTCTAGAGCCAACACTGTTTAACTGGATTGCAGGGTTCCTTCAGAATGTGAAGGAGAAGATTACGAGATGCAGAGCAGGGAAGTAGAAGCAGTTCGGATATGGTTCATTCCTAGTTTCATTCTTCTTAGAACGCATTCCTTAGATGCAACCTCTGATTGCATTAGAAGTACGACCAGCTGGAGAACCACGTATGGAGCGATGGACTAGCCTGTCTCCGAGACTAGGATCAGAGTCAGAGTTCAAGTTCACCGGTGATTTCTTCGCTTGGCTAAAACACCAATTGATCGTGATAGACAATTTCCCATACGCCGGAGTGGATTTCCGGGAGAACATGGGCTTGGTTCTTCTGGAAGGGAAGGACTGGGATGCATCAGGTGAGAAACCAAAACCATATTGTCAAGTGTTTTTTGATTTTAAAACTTATATTATTTTTTGGGGGTACATAGAAGAATTTTTAACGGATGTATCATTTCATCATGCAGATAGGGGAGCAACATGTCCGGCAGAGATACTGACATTGGGGCGTTGAGGGGATGTTTAGATAGCAGTAGATCATGAGGTAGCAGCAGGGGGTCTCCGAGAGGTGGAGACAAACCTATGTGGTCTCACAATGGGTGTCCCTCCTCTTAAGAGGGAGGATGTACCCTTGCACTTGCAGAGACACACAATGGGAGTCTCTAAGAGTATTAAATCTTTACTGAGATGAGTAGCCCATGCGGTGGTGTGCTATTTAGAGAACAATGTGATGCGGGAGGACTAGGACCTCTCTGATATTTTTGTATAGTCTTTATGACGATGTTATGGGCACGAGGACCCAACATTTTTCCCTTCTATGTACTTTTTTGATGTAATCAAACATTTTCTGTCACGCCGTATATATATATATACATATCCGAGTTTTTATGGTGCCTAAATGATGTTTTTAAATGTGATGTGTTTTAATTTACATGTGATGTATGATTTATTTCCTTTATGAAACCTTATATATGTGCGAGATACCGATCCATGATGTAATTGGCTAATAAATCTGAAATGGTATTGAGTTCTCTTGGTATGTGTCTGTATTCGATAAAATCAAACATTTGTTTAAGACGACAAACTCGTAGGTGGAGACATAGTAGGATAGGATTGTGAATAACGTAGATTCGATTAAGTTGATAGACCAGGAGTTGAGAGTCTAGGTTAACGGTCATATGAGAAACACCTAGGGAGGAGGCTTCAGTTAAAAGTATGATGACAACATGATATTCTGCCATGTTGTTAGCTGCCAATCCTAAGAAAATACCTCCTGAACTCACCAGCTCATCAGAGTGGTAAACGACCCAAGTTGTAGAAGCAACGTTCTGGGTGTGTCGACTAGCACCATCCGCAAACTCGACAAAGATAGGAAAGGAAGATTCCATCTGTGCATGAAAACACAGGACATAGTATAAGTGGCTAAGGCAAAAACTCGAGCACACAAAAGAAAAAGATACACCAAACTAAAAATACAATAGTGTACAAAGCACGCATGCTAGATATTCTATGCATAATACTTCTTAAGATAAAGCCTATTTCGAGGCTCACTCAGGGAGATTCTCTCGTAGTCGACTAAATCATAGGCGCGTCTATATAAAACATGTTTCACGATGTAAGGACCATGCCACAAAGGTTCTAACTTTCCTGTCCCTAAATTATCATGAGCCTGGTCATAGACGAGGACTAGGTCTCCTTTTGCAAAATTATGAGGGTGGATGGATTTATCATATTGATTCTTGATCCACTTTTGATACGTCTCGTTAATGAGAGCAGCATCACGACGTGTTTCTTCCAACCTAGTTAGATGTAAGAAGCGTTCTTCTTCAGCAAAAGTGTGAGGCAAGAGTTCTACTTTGAGTTTCAATGAGGGAATTTCGCACTCGATTGGTAAAACAACTTCTATGCCATATACTAACTAGAAAGGAGTGAATCTAATAACAATTTTCACTAAGGTATGGTAAGCCTAGAGAGAGGAGAAAAGTTTTATATGCCAAGATGTTGTTTTCCCCTACCATACATTGAATCATGGTTTTTAGAACCTTGCTGATGGCTTCAACTTGTCCATTTGCTTGAGGATAGTATGGGGATGAGTTCTAATGGTGAAAACCCAACTTGGCATGCAACTCACTCATCATCTGGTTTTGAAAGTGTGAACCATGATCCATGCCAATGGATTGTGGAACACCAAAGCGAGTGGTGATATGATTTAAGAAGAAAAGAGTTGTAGTATGACCATCATTCAGAAAGGTAGGCATATCCTCAGCCCATTTTGTGAAGTAATTGATGGCGACGATTATATAACCATGCCCCTGACTTAGGTAGGCTTACACTGCATGAAATCAATGCCCCATTTGGCAAAGGGGCCGATGGAAATAATAGGATGTAGCGAAGTGGGGTGGGTGCATGCCTTTTTGTGAAAAACTTGGCAGGGTGGGCATTTTTTGACCGCCTCAATACAATCTTTGAAAATAGAGGGCCAAAAGTAGCCGACACGTAAAATTTTCTGAGTTGTAGCCATCCCAAAAAGGTGACCACCACATGCTCAAAGGTCACATTCATTAAGGATGCGTTCAGCCTCTTCATGATTCAAACATCATCTCAGGATACTATCAATACCACGACGATACAAAGTGTCATCGATGATAAGGTAGCGTCGAGAATGGTGATGAATACGATGACGTTGTTCATGAGAGATATCGGGATGAAAACGTTGGGTCTGGAGATAAAGAAGGATGTCTCCATACCAAGGATCAAACATGTTGATGAGGAACAAAGTTTCATCAGGGAGAGAATATCTGGGCTCAATATCTTCATCAGCATGGGGAAGGTCGCAGATAAGTTCCGCAAACACCAAGGATTTTTTAGCTTTGGACTTCGCAAATTCAAGATTGAATTCCCAAAGGATGATGATCCATTTGGAGTATTTTCCCCAAAGAACTTGACGTGTCAGTATATGATACATGGAGTTTGAGTCTGCGATAACTGTGGTGGTGTGTAGCAAGATGTAATGGAAAAATCTCTGGACAGCAATGACAGCTGTTAGAGCCAACTTCTCAACATGTGAATATCAGAGTTCAGGACCAGATAGACTTTTTCTCATATAATATATCACATGTTCTTCACCGTTCGGGTCCTCTTGAACTAAGACCATAGCAATAGTGGAAGTAGACGCTGCTAAGTAAAGGATATATTCCTTTTTATAATTTGGAGGATGCAACAGAGGTGCGTTGGTCAATGCATGCTTAAGTGCATCAAAAGATCGTTGAGCAGTGTCATCCCAGATGAAAGGAGTGTCTTTCTGCAACAATCGCATAAATCCTTTGGTAATCTCAACGTAGTTACATACAAAGCGATGAAGAAAGTTTGCTTTCCCTTGCAAACTTTGGAGTTGGGTCAAATTATTAGGTGGAGGTAAATCAAGGATAGCTTTAATATTTAAGGGATCCACCCGAATCCCATCATTCGAGACAATGGAACCGAGGAGTTGACTTGATTCGACAACAAAGATACAATTATGTGGGTTCAAACGAATACGATAGAACCAACATCGAAGAAAAATGGCCCGTAGATGACCAATATGGTCTGATCGACTGGATGAGTGGGCAGGTAAATCATCGAGGTAAGGTTCCACAATATGTTTGATATCGTGGAAAGCATATGACATGGCCCGCTGGAATGTAGCACCAGCATTATTGAGGCCAAACGGTAGTTTTCGATAGGTGAAAGTTCCCCATGGGAAGATGAAGGCTATCTTATGCTGATCAGCGGGTAAAATGTCAATCTGGTTGTACCTTGAAGATCCATCCATGAAAGAGAAAATCACGCTACCAATGAAATTATCAATGATTTGGTCGATGAAGGGCATAGGGTAATTTTCTTTCGGACAATCCTTATTCATATCCCTATAATCAACGCAGACACGAATGGTCCCTTGTTTTTTAGTGACCGGAACAAGGTTATAAACCCATTCCATTAAGGGGATAGGATAGATGAAGCCAGATTTCAAAACTTTCTCAACTTCTCCCTTTATAGTCGCGGTTTTCTTGGGATGCACCGGGTGAAGTTTCTGTCGAACAAGTTTAACACCTGGGTAAGTTTTAATTTCATGCACAACGATTGACGGGTCGATCCCTCGCATTTCTTCGTAGCTCCAAGCGAAGACATCGCAAAATTCTTTGAATAATGCTGTATAAGAAACCACCTCCTCGGGTGAACAATTAGCACCGAGATTAATATTTTCCACGACACCTTCTTTGATCGAAATGTCAATAATGATCGTGGAATAAATATTGTATAAATTCCCCTCAAAAATAGTATCCTAGGTAAGTATCAAAGATTGTGGAGAATCAACAACATCAGAAGGAAAGATAGAGTGTATATCTTCCTAGATTTCTTTGAGAGGTGGAAAAAAGAAGATCGATGATGGTTATCATCCCAAGGTACTTCGTCAATGCTAAGCATTTCCATAATAGATTCATCGGAAGGAAAATTTTGAGAAATGTAGTCGAAAACAGAAGATAAGGGGTTCAACCAAGATGGCATCGAGTAGGTGTCAGGTGCCAATAGATGTTGGTCATCCATGGAGGGAGAGGCAGATTGAATAGCAGCGTATGAAGCCTCGACCGGACTAAGTGGCATGGTGTCACCTAATGCAGGAAAATCTAGAGGAATAGGTACAATCCCAGGATCAAATGATTCCAAAGATGATAAGTCGTAGTCGCAATCATATTGAATCTGACAATGTGATGCGTGGTAGGAGGAAGCGGTGTAGGGAAAGTACCCATGAGGGTGGAATATTTTAACAATCCTACACCAACACTTTCATACGTGGTTTTGTGATCTCCCAAGAAAGGAATATTGTTGGTAGCGGGAGAACGAGCATCGGATCTATAGAAATCTAACTGATCGATAGTGACAATTTTGCCTTGATGAGGAAATTGTACACATCGAAACACCAATGAAGCAACGATAGTCATAGCATAAAACCAACTTCTTCTGAGTAACAGGTTGTAATCGAGGGGTGCATCAACCACCTCAACATCAACATAGATGGTTTTGCCGCCCAAATGAACGGCTAAGGTCTGCAAGAGTCTGTGAGGATGAAAACCTCACCCATCGAATGCATGTAACATCGTAGGAGATTTGTTAAGTGCGGGTGATTTTAAGCTTTTCAAATAGGCTAAAGACATGACACAAGTATAGGCTCCCTCGTCCAATATAGTATGGTGAATTTGTTGATTGTGAATGACAACGTCAATTTGAAAAGCAAGTTGGTGAGAGAGTCGAGACTTAAAACCGTCCAGGTTAAACATGATATTGTTGGATGACTCAGGATCAAAAGCACCAATAGCAGCCAAGAGTGTTCTACGTTGACTTGGGCAGTGCTGTAGAACTTCCAATGCAGACATAGCACACGGTGCTTGAGCCAAATCTTCAACAATGTTGTAGTTTTGGGTGGCATGTGAACTAGGATTAAAAGTACATTTATGGATGGTGCTCTTGGGAGAGCATAATATAGAGTTGAACGAAGGTTTCTTGATYTGAAGGGATCTGGTCGGAGGACTAACAGATGGAGGACTAATGAGGATGGTGATGGATCTGGTAAAGTACCATTAGTGACCTTGGATTTGTCAGGTTTAGCTGGTGTGTCRTCTGTTGTAGAGAGTGTTAGAACCCTATATAATAGGGAATCAGTATTCTGAATAATACTTATCTTTTTCAGTCTTTACGCTTTTGGTCATGATGCATAGTGAAGGCGGCAGAAAACGCTCTCAGCACCTGTTCTCAGAATGGTGTAAATAAAAAAAAAATAAAAAAAATCTTCATGCATTATGGATCTTTACAACACATGTCTTTCAGGGGTACTTCCGTCTTCCAGAAGGTGCTAAATCTAGGCACAATGTGAAGACTGTGAATGTCAGCATTTTTGCCCAAAATTCCTGCTTTGGCAACAACAGCTTTTATGCAGCACTTAATACTATATTTTTGGAATCGCTTTGAGGTGCCAACATTGCAAAGGTTCATGTGGCAGGGAGATCAAACACATCAACAGTCTGGGGTACAGATAACTTCATCCACAATACTTCGCTGGCAACACTGACACTTCTGATCCAAACTACAGGACAACTACCACTAGAGGAGTTAATACAGATTTTATTAGAACTACTAGTTCAAATGCAATGCAAAACAGTGAACTGAGAGAGAACAATACATCTAGTGGACTTGTTCAATCGGCTACAGGATTAGACTTGCCCCCAACAACTCAAACTGCTGCATCTGTGATGAATCAAAATTCACTAACGTCATTTAGTTCACTGCTGTTATGGATTTTAGGTGGTCTCGATACCCCTGAAATTATGCAGATTGCTTTGAAATGCAGAGTTACAAAGGCACAGTTAAAATTAAATGTTGATATTCTCCCTTTATCCATAGAAGGATTTTCCACCATGCGTTCCATTACCAAACAGTGCTTCAGCAACCAACTCACAGTTCCAAGGAGCCCAATGACTTCTACTTGAAGAATCTGAGAATGACAAGCGCCCGAATCTAAAGGCAAGATTTATTAAGGCTGCATGGTAAACTTAAACAGCTCGAGGAGGAGATTCCAAATAAATTTGGTGGAGATGGGGTCATTCAATCCCATGATTTTAGGATCACCAGGTTTTAAGGAGCATAGCCAGGAAGCCTTTAAGCATCTTGGTGACAGATGGAAGAGGCATTTAAATGAGTAGTTCAACGATCAAAGGGATTTGTCCAAGTTGTTAAGAAGGAGCACGAGACATTTGGCATTGAACAAAGTATTAAGCTTATACGCAGTTGTCGAACTATGGCACTTATCATCAATTTTATAATGCAGTCAAAGGTGGCAGAGCAATTCCAGGCTCTAAAGGAAAACTCGACAATTGGCAAATGACAGTTTCAAGCATTCCCGGTCTAAGAAGATTCGACTCCAGCCAATCTCCAACAATCTCAAGCACTCAATGACTTCAACATTCATTGGCTTTTGATGCTATTAAAGTCTGTTCACCAGCAAATCCTAACAAACTCCAGATGTTCAAACAACAGTTACCAAATCGACTTTCCTGGGATTTGCTGTCTTGTTTGTTACAGGAGACAGCCTATAGATGTCATATTGTATTGTAACTGCTTTTCTATTTTGATAAAGCAGAGGTAGAACGAGAGTCTGGGCAAGGTTGGGGGGAATTTTTGTATATATGCAAATGTAAAAGACAAGACAGGGGTTCGGGCTGAATAGGAGAGGGTGAAACCTGGGTAAAGTTTCCCTTTTGGTTCGACCTGTGTGAGGGGATTCGACCTGTGAGGTGTTTTTTTTTATTTAGCTGGAACATGGGTTTTCCATTCCAGAAAACCTTTTCTGTAATATTCAAATGATCTATCAGTAATAAGCATGTTGTTCATAGGATTCATATGTGGAGATGTTGGTGGTGTTTCTTATCTCTGTCAAGTATTTCCTGTTATCTTTTCACTTGTTTCAATTCTTATTATCAGAAGAGAGTAAGAGAGTAGAATTTATTAGAAAATACTCTGCATCTGATCTTGTGATAATCTTTATGTTTTCTTCTAAAGCCCAGTTTATGAATTCTTAACTGCTCATTTGCTTGGTTTTTTCTCCCCTAGTTCTTCCTCAAATCGACACCATCAAAACTCAATTCAATCCAACACTTCCACTACCTTGCCCTGTGTAAAAGCTTTGTCCAGATCTGAGAAGTGGATCACATTTTTAAGCGTAGACCCCATTTGCCCAATGGCCCTCCTTGCTGTCCCAAACTAACCATTTAAAAATAAAAAACCCCATACTTTCATAGCTAGCCTAACATTTGTCCTATTCCATACCAAGTTAATTCAGAAAGAGAGATCCCTCTCTGAGTCTTGGAGGGCTAGATCCAAGACTCCAAGTGGTTCGAGGTTACCTCTGTGATTGCCTCCTCAGCCTTAGGAAAATTATAAAGTGCTAACAGAGAGAGTGGTCAAATCAATCCCATTGAACATATAGATATGGGCACTTGTCAAGGCTTCATCATGAGAAGGATGGCTAGAACTACCCCCTGGAGAGGGGGTTTGAGAAACCATGGATTGCTTCTGAGGAAAAGGTTGAGTAAGCACAGAAAGTTGGGAATTTACTTTAATTTGTTTGGCCACCTCATCGTGATGTGAACAGTCTTGAGTGTAGTGATCGTCACCACAAATAAGACATGGGAATTTCGGTTTCCACTGTGGTTTCTTTTTGGTAGTCAGTGTTGGAGTTTGAGTTTTGGGTTGTTCATTGTTATTATTCTTTTTGGGTTTATTTTTTGTCTTCTTCTTACCTCTGGATTGTTGTGAAGGGGCACATTGAACTGCATTCACCTCAGAGATTTAATTTTGGGGGGAGGTAGAGGAGAGTGAGGTCGAACTGGGAGTGGGTGCCGAAGCAAATCGATTTTCTATTCCAGTCAAATGGGAAGCAAATTGGGTTTTGATGGAGCCGATAACTCCATCTGCATGTGACGTGGATGAAGGTTTAGATGGATCGATAGTAGCATGGGTAGCATTTGGGATAAACTCATAAAAAGTACCAGATTGTGAATAAACCAAATCTAAGTACTGGGCCCAAGCAATGACTTCTTCCTCTGTGACTACACCACCCATGGTGACATCACGAGCGATCGTGGGTAAAAGTGATTTAGTAAACCATTCTGCCAATAACTGGTTAGGAATGATTGCTTTGATCAACCTTCGTCGTCACCTCCATTCATGAATATGATCAGAGATATGCACGGAGTTAGTTTGACAAAGGGAGGTTGAGAGTTTGGTACTCATCTCGTATCAAATGGTTAGTTGAAAGTGCATGAAAAAGGACATGGCAAGGGAGTTTAAATCTTGGAAAGAACCATGTGGAAGTTCAATATACCACTTGGCTGCAGAGCTTGTGAGCGCTCGCTAGAAAAGACGCAAACGAATAGAATCGTCCATTAAGGAGTTTGATGAACACCATAAATGGAAGGTCATCACATGGTTATTCAGATATTCTCTAGGTTTATCGTCAAATTTTTGGATATCAGAAGGTAATTTAGCAGGAATCACTGGCCAAAAAGGATAATGTAGTATAGGATCATTGGTCAACCGAGACAAGTCTAGAAGATACATAATCGCAAGAAATGGTAGTTGTTGGTTAACCTGAGGGTGATAATGGTGTGGCATGGGGACACCAGTAGGACCATAAACTGGGTTAGGTGGATAATTGTATCTAGTAGGTCCTCCTACGTATGATTGTTGCTGACCAGTATTACCAGGATTCGATGATGGTTGAGAAGCATTTGCAAAGGGAGGATAACCTGATGGGCTCTGAGGATTGTAAGCCAGATGATTCATTTTCCCATAAGGAGGATAAACATTTTGTCCACGAGGAGGATACACATTAGTCCCATGGGAAAAATAAGGTTATTGTTGTCCTTGAGGATTTTGTCTCCCAAAGAATAGTGGATTTCCCGAAAAAGGAATGTGCCAAGGATTTTGTGTGGCATTCTGTCCATACAATGGGTTATGGAATCCAGTCTAAGTTTTCCCTCCAAGAGGAGGTTATGTCCTGATTTGAGTTTGACCACCAAATGAAGGTTTCCCCCCAAATGGAGGCTTCCCCCCAGTGAGAGGTTGAGTGCCTAAAGGGATCTGGGAACCGGAAGGGAATGAATGACCGGTGCCTCCAATTGGATTAGAGCCACCAAGACCAACTCCTCCAAATGAAGGCATAGGTATAGAACTAGCAGTGGTGTTATATCCAGGAGGAACAAAAATTCCAGAAATGATGGGTGTAACCTGGGTAGTGTTGGCAATGGAAGGATATAGAGCGTTGTACCCAGGTGGAAATGACAGATTTGGTCTAGGTGGTGTTCCAATTGGAGCTTGAGATGGTGTCACATTTCGGGTGGGGATTGTAGCAACATGCTAGACCATAGTGGAATGGGCCATCTGGAGAGAAATGGTCAACCGAGGACCAACTGACTATGTGTCTGACATGACAGTGGCACTACTGGGTGTAGTAGAAAAGTGATCTAAAGGTACCATGTATGTAGAATACATTTTGGGTAATTGGGATACGAAAGGTATATCAACACTTGCCCCTTAGCCGAAAACATCCTCCACCGTGAGAGGTGGCTTTCTAAATATTCCAGTAGTCCAAAGGGGATTCTCGCCTTCAGGGTCGGTGAGTGGTCTGGTTGGTATTCCATAAGTGTCAACAGCAATTTCTTCGGATGAATTTAGTTGGAGAATACGTGTCTTGTAACCATGAGGAAGTCGGAAAGATTTTAGAAAATTGAAAATTTGGAAATTTTCTAAAGAGTCATTCCTTTCCACTTGTGAAGTGGTGGTGTCTTGGACCTCACTCTATTGAGGAGAGTCGTCCAGTGGATCAGTAGGAAAATGTTGACAAACCTCTGGATCTTCCAAGGGTAACCCTTGCATTCTGCGTGAACGACGTGGAGGGTCAATATTGCCCGAACCAAATACTTTATGCAAAAAATCTATGTCCAACTAATGAAAAGGAACAACACATGCTAAAAATCTAGGAATCAAACCAAGCAAACAAAACCTTCTCTCGATGACCGTACTAGTTGGTGATGAAATCCAACGTCGCATGATCAAGTCAAGAAGGGGCTAAGATATGAGCGGGTAGAACAGTTATGATGGCGACCTGCTTAACATAATTACGCCTTGGTGCAAGCTTCCACACAGTAATTGTGGATTTACCCTCCAAGGAGCCTGAGTGAGTTTTACCACTGTCTGTTCCAGGTACATTGAAGACTTCCCTTCACCGTCACCTTGTGTAAAGAACCCTAAATATTATGTCTACTAAGGACACCAACTCGCAGTCAGCCCCTGGGCGGGTACAGTCGACATTCTAGTCTGAACGTATGGGCAGGATAACAAGTCTAAAATTCTTCGAGAGAACTGAGGACAAGTGGATCGGTAGAACTCCAGAGGACCCCAAACGGATTTAGAATTCACAAAGCACCGAGACCAAATGAAAATAGTTGAACCTCAAGAAGAACCCCCAAAATACGATCTGACTACTACGAACGGTTGAACCACAGAGGGATAATATCCATAACTCTCCCAAACGTGACCTCGTGCGTAACCCCTGTGTGAGTGGGGGATCCCATAAAGCCTATACGACAATTGGATTTGCTCTCCCTATCGTAAGATGCTAATGTTTGTTTTGAATACTTTGGAGAGTTGTACTCATAGCCTAATCCAAAGTGCTAATCCTAGTCTAATGTTGGTGGAAGATTCTAAAAACAAAATATTTTGGATTAATTTTAATTAGCGTTAATTTTGTAGTTGTTCTTTACTCAGGGGTGTATGAAAGTGAAACTGATGGTATTACGACTCAATTCCCAAAAAATGCATAAGAAATGATAAACGATCTTTTCTTTCGATGAATGTCTATTTAAGGGAAGGAGAAAATTGTTCTTTCACTGTCAAACACTAAGATGTAGTATCCTCATGCAATTTTTTTTCAATCAAACCCAATATAATGCTAAAATTTTCATAGAATTGTTCGAAGATCCAAAAACTAATCATAAAAAATATATCCTTTTGTTCATGTGTGAATGATAATCAATCTAATGTAAAGCTTCCTATGTCAATCAAACTTTAAGATAAATGAGATTTAGATAATCAGAAGCAAACTTCACACAAACAAAAACACACTCTCGTTGTGATTAAACAAGAAACAAAAAGGAAAACCAAATTTGCAAAAAGAACCAAAAATATCAAACAAAAGAGAAATGTTGGAAAACTGACCTCAAAGATAAAATGGAATGGTTCATAGATCTCTGATTTTCCTTACCATAGCTTTCATTCAGTCAAATAAATGAGAAGAAAACAATAATTTGATTCCAAGTCTTCAAAGGAGAAGATTGACTCAAAGTAAGGAAAAAAATGTCAAAGAATCCAAAAAAAAGGTAATCAATTCTCAGAAAACAAAGTGGTGAAGGCCAAAACAAAGATACACTGAGGTTGTAAGAACTATGAGCAAATGCAAACAACAAAAAATGGACTCAGGGACTAATTCCATACAATATTTATAACAAAAAAAGAGTAGTGCTCTCGTGTCAAGGGCACTAGAGTGTTGCAACACCCTGTGGAATCCTGGTAGGGAGCACCAGTGCTGTGGTAGCAGAGGTAGGGGAGTTCTAGCTTCTCAAAATTCAAAAAAATGCCCAGAAATCCAAAAACTCATGCAAACTCAAAAATTCAAAGTGTATAAGATGAAGTAAAGAACCAATCAACACATCTAAGAATAAGAGACACAATATGAATAAGATCAAAAAAATGAGCAAAGGCTAAAACAAGATATAGGAAGGAAACCAAAACTGAAAGCTTCGTGCTCCCCAGTGGAGTCACCAATTTTTGTTACAGAGAAATCCCCCCTGTGGACAAGTGGATTCCCTATTGGGCTCTAGAATCCTAAGACCAAGACAGAAAGGGTGCTAACGTTGGTCACTGACATCCTTTTAAACCTAGCTAAACTAATGTATAGAGAAGAGGAAGAAGATGTACCGTTTTCATGGTGTTTTTCCTTGCACAGTCCGAGTTGAGCCTTGATACCCAAGATCTTCAAAAATTCCTACAATCCAATCAAAGACAGAAAAATCTTCCTATTCTACTAAGATTAGCTTGAAACCAGATCTATCTAACAGAGACAAGTTCATGTAGAATAAACACAACCTTGAAAGAAACATGCCAAGCACATATGTATATTAATGAGAACAATAGAGAATACTTATAGACCTTTGATGAAGGTGCAACAACCTCTCCTAACTCTCCTTGTCCAACCCTTTGCTCAAGTGATCCACACACAAACTGATTATGCTTCAATGATATCTCCCTTATGAGATCATAAGTTTGATGCCTTCAAATGTCTCTCTCTTTCACCATGAGGAGGCCTCCTTATATAGGCTTGGAGAGGCCTAACCACTTAAGAGCTTATATAGGCTTGAGAGGCCTAACCACTTAAGAGATTCTTGGACAATGAGATCCTCTCCCAGCCAGAGGCATATTCCTAAGATCGATCCTTCGACCGATCCAACCAACCAACTCCGTGATGAGGGGATTCTTCCATTTTCCTCAATAGTCCAAAATTCTCTCAAAAAGGGCCAATGCTCCCTCAAATGGGGCAATGTGAGTGTTGCAATGTTCCCCCAAAAGAGAGTATAGAGCATTGGCACTCCCTAATAGTGTATAGGGGAGAGATGCCTTCCAAAAATTGATTTTGAGTGGTTTTTTCCAGTTATGAAAGACTTGTACTTTTTGTCAAATGATTTCTTCTTTTCAACACCGCCTTTGAGGTGTCTTAAGTGTTCTTGATAATGTTGTCTGAGACATGATATAGGCAATATGACAGTATGATATTTTTGACAATTTTGTAATAAAATGTGACACTTGTAACATTGGTAATGACTCCATTAATTAGGCCATCATCCTAATGAGTAATTTGATGTGTAACACAATGATCTTATAGACTGCCCGTGCAGGCTAATTCCATTTCCCGAGATTATGGTGCCATGAAAAGCTACAAATAAGCTTGACGCATCATAAGATGATTCCAAACTGAATGTAGATGTTCTATCAAACACAACTCAGCGAGTTACTTCGGCATCATTAAGTCTTGGAAGTATGTTTTTGATATCTTAGAGCATGGTATTATTAACTTTCCGTGACGACTCCCACCGAGGAAGATGATGAGTCCTTCTTAGCCAAGCTTAAATTTGTAGCATAGTCAGAATTGCAAAAGATCATTGCACAACCCGCACTATAATCACAATGATATGATAAGTTGGGCTTTGGAACACGTCGATATCCAAACCATAAGCATCATTAGCCACCAGCAGACCGATGTCAGCTCTTTTCGACTGAAGAATTTGCAAGTAAAGTACAAGCTTTCCCCTACCTATAAATATACTTATAATGCAACATTTCTTCTAGATTTTGTGAGAAGAGAATGCACTCAATACGGTAGAAATGGTCATGATATAATCAAGACATGGCAGGGACATCTGTAGAAATTCAAAAACCAACACTCATGGTACGTATTCCACAATGTATTTAAACGCTCATATTTTGTATGTAGCCACGATGCTCTATCGCCTGTTTGGGAAGAAGAACCCTACACATTTATTAGTTGAGTGGGTATCCATCATGAATGAAGTAGTTGGGGGTTATACCTTCAATTGGGATAAAATGCTATCTGATAATTTGGATAAGGAAATTGTTGAGTATCAATCGACAAAATCAAAAGGGAAACTCGCCTCCTTTTACATGTCAGCATATATTATGGATGCCATTTTGTTTATCACTACTTTCCCTCTGATGAGCTGGAGAGTTAACCCCGACTAGTTCCATCCATGGCATTTCTACCAATTCAAATTATGGGAGGAAAATGCCAAAGATTTGTTTTACAAAATCGGTTGACAACGCTAGGTGTACCTGCTCTGCTAGCTATCTATGGCCAGTTCCACCTTCCCGTATTTCAGAGAGTATTATGGGAAACTTAGGCACACTTGCATATTGGTTCATCGAGGAGAACTTCTCCCACATTAGAGTATTTGGTTGTTTTGTTCTTCTCATGCCCTCCCACGCTTTACTCGACAGCCTGTATGCAGAGAAGTGGTATATCGAACACAGTAGGAGGTATCAACAAGGGACTAAAAGCAAATAAAAAGGTTTGGTCAACTTTTCCCATTCAAGTTGGTATGTTCACATTATTAGACTTTGTTCATTCTAAAGCTCTAGGTCATAGCCTCGAAGATGTCAAATTAGTTGACATCAAATTCAAAAGCATATCCACATAAGATAGCTGAAAATTGTTTGGTTAATTTTAAATTTGAAGTGATACATCCATGAGACCTCCTTATGATGAGATGTTCATGGGAGTTATATCTTATGAGGAATTTCAAAGCAGATTCCAGATTCTGCCTCCTGACCAACAAGCTGGTTTCTTTAGCTTTCAAAAGCATAGACGAAATTTTTTTCCCAAGATATTGCAAGGAGATTCAAAAACCATTCCCTCTTCACAGGAAGCTAGACCCACATGATCTGAGCCAAGTTTCTCCACTAAGCACAAAGTTTAAGAAGTCCCAAAAAGTCCATAAAAGTTGTTTCAAGAAATAAAAGCATCATTGTCAGGACTAAATGATCCACAAGTATTAGCTCGGTTCGAAGCTTTCATGAATTTGGAACAAGTCATTCCTCATTCAATGCCATCTACTCCTATTGGCACCCCAAATACAACAAGACAAGAACATTCCACAACAATTATTTCTCCTATTACATCATTAACCCTTTTACACACCAGCTTTGAAAATCCTAGTTCCGAAATCACTTTCGTAGGTGATCTCACTCCTATATTTCCCGAAGAGATTCCCCCCTTAGATTTCTTTTTCATCAAGATGCGAAAAGCCATTGTGAAAAGAGAATCTCACTAAAAGGATGGAGTAGTCACTAAAAGAAAAAATATTGGTGTATGATGGGAAATACCAAGATGGTCCCGAGTTTGCGAAATAAGTTGTAGGTTCACTAAGGGCTTTTTCCACTACGAATCAATGTTCAGTGGACAATTTAACCAAACAATTGCAACAAAAATGCCTCTTGGTAGAGAAATTGCAAAAGGATATATATAGTACAGAACAAACTATTAGAAGAAGGATGAACTTGACTTTGAGAAAATCAGGGCTAGTCATCAACATCGATTTAAGCAGTTACAAGATAACCTTGAGATGCTCTACTAGAGTTCACAGACCAACCAAGGTTTGATCACTCAAAGTGATGATTTGATTGAGCAGTTGCAGGCCAGATTGACCTTAACAGAGAACACAACGATATATATTACTTCTTTCATAACACAAGCATAAAAAATCAATGAAAGGTTGGAAGTTTCCCAACAAGAAATCTATCAAAAAGTAGATGCTATCCATAAATGCTATCAGGTAGTAAACCTTTCTCTAAAGAATATTTATGTCAAGGAAAAAGAGGCCCGTGCAAATGTGTCTAAGTTTCAAGAAGTCATCATATGAAAGCAAAGAGATAATATCCCTAGTCTTATCCCTCTCTCACATTCTGAACAAGTAAGAGGTGAAATGACCCTAAAATCCTAGGGAAAAAACCTGGAAGAAGGAAATAAACTTGCTAGAGATGTAAAAGAGGCTTGTTTGGAGGCATTATCTTCAATAAATAAAAATCTAATTGAATTTGAAGGAAATAGTCATTTCATAGGCATTGGGGAAGATTGAAATAGAAATGAACCAACAAAGCTCCAAGAAGAATAAGGAAAATATTTAGTCGGCCATCCAACAGATGAAACAGTTTGATTTACTTAAAATCAATGAATTGTTCGTGAATCCAAGTTCACAATATCAAGTCAAAGTCCAAGAAGTGAACAAGATCCGGGAGAAGCTACCTGGCAAATATTAAAAAATGTGTTTGCCTTTGAATTGAATGAAAGGGTTCATGTGAATTGTCAGATTTTATCTCCTTTCGAAAGCTGCATCTTCTACTTTTATTCTAATGCGAAAACAACGCGGAGACTTATCCGTAATTGATAATCGGATTTCATGCAATGCTTTGTAAATATTTTACATCATCCCATTATAATTCAGACTCAGGATAATGAGATACAACCTCAGAATGTCTTATCATTAATTTCATTTAAATATTATTTCTAAAACCCATAGATAGCCTCACAAAAACACTTCATTTTAAAACCTTTGATGCCTTAACATTATTCTTTGAGCCTTAGAATCAATCTCGTGAACAACAAAATTCATAGGTAAAGGAGTTTCATGACATACAAGGATCATATTATCTCATTTATGGATGCCTTAGGTGGGGTCTGTTGTAACTCCTCTTCCTCAATGTGGGTCCATTTTCCAAGCCCATTTGTTAATTAATTAATGATCCAAAATCATGTGCACTCCCAATAATGGATCAATTAGCTTGGGGGGAAGTAACACATTGTCACTTGAAAGAATAGGTCCACAAAGTGCCACAAGGGTAACCATGTAAAGTGTTATAATGCAATTGTGTTGCCTTATCTAAGCTTTAGATATTTTATTATGTTTTTATTATTTTGGTGTCTTCAATTCTTTAATAGAAGTAGTTCATCATTCTCAAGATCTTTCCTCATGCAGAATCTAGGAAATTTTATATTTTAGGGTTTCTGATCTTTTTTCCAGAACCATCCCTGGCTCTCTAACTCCTTCCGCGAAATGAGGTGCATGCCCCTCATCACTAAAGTCAAATGGAATAGAAGAGGTAAATATCATGGGAATGAAATGAGAGTAAAGTGATAATTATATTATGGAATAGTAATGATAACCCCTCAAGGGACCCATAGTTGCACCCTTTCCCCAAATATTTAATGACCTCTTACTAGGAAATTGATGACACCTACTACAGGAAACAGGGTCAAAGAATAATGTCCAAGCATGTGTTCTATAATCAATTGTAATACAACATGCTTAAATGCCTCAAATATTAGGTGATTACCTGCCAAAATACCTGACTTTGGTAATCGTGATGGGAGCAAGACCCATCTTCCTTCTAGAAGCTAGGATAGTTTGGTGGATGCATTGATGATGGATCCAAATTGTGGCAATAGAGTAGGCTTCCATATGTGAAATTGGACACTGCCATTCATTTGGTCTGTCAAAACTCCATATCCTCAACTTGAGGGCCTCGAGACATCATCTCCTCATTTATCCAAAAATGGCGCCTATATGGTTCTACATGGGGACATGTGCTCGTCAGAGTGCATGAGAATCACAACATATCTTGGTAGACTTGTGCCTACAATGAAACATAAAACTATAAAATATAGGGTGATTCTATCACCCTTCATTCATACACATCAAAACCAAAATGAAACTAATCTAGAAAAGCAAATTTTAGCATTTTTCAAATTTTAAACTAAGCATGAAATCAATATGCAAGTAGAGAAAATGAAATATGAAATGCATCTAAACTAACATGAGATATCAATATGAAAATGTAAGAAAGCAATATTATTTACCTACTTACCTAGGGCCTTTAAGATCATGTGATAGATGATGTTAGGTGAAGTCATACAACTAGTGCAACTATTTGATCATCTCATCAAAGTATCCTCCCCTATGCTTGATCATGTGAAATAAAAAAGATAAGTCCAACTCAAAATGATCATCAACAGAAATATATATGTAATCAATCGTAAAATTAAACTCATGGAAATGGGTGGGCGAGAGAAAATCCTACTGGAAATGGAAACCATCAACCTGATCATCTTGTCAGAAAGTGTAATCAAAACTCATCAATCCATCTTTGGAAATGGATACTATATGTATATGATGACTCATCTTCATCCTCACAATATCCACTTCTTGTTGAAGAGTGAGAGGAGATGAGAGATTGTAAAAAGACTGCATGGCTTCCCAAAGAAGAACATAAGAGGTAAGGGATAGCTCCTTATGTCTAGAGAAAAATTTATCCCTTGGACTTAGGAAACATTTCTTCTTTATCTACAAATCCCCACCAAAGGTCTCAACATGAAAGTACTTAAGTTTGGCAGTGTGTGGACTCAGGGAAAAGCCCCGTGATTAATTACCTAGTGTCTATCAAAGTCTAAGCATGAAGGTTAAAAATCCTCACAAAACAAATCTGAATTATAACTCACAATGTGCAGAAAATCATCCTAAAAATGTTGCATCAGGTCATCCTCGAATGACGTAATTCAAATATGTAACCATATCATCATCAATTTTCCAAACTTTTGGATCATATATGTGTGAAGACCCAGTTCTGAAAATGACAACGCAAACCCCTTTGATTGGAAACACCCCTCAATGTCGTAAATGGGTCTCCATAAGAAATAAATGACTAAAATACCACATGCATCTTCCAGTCTGTATGAAAATGTCTATATGTTCATCAACCATATCCCAGGTTTCTTTCATAAGACCATCACTGTTACTAAAAATGACCATCTCTTTGTCCTTATGAGTAGGAAGAGAAAGGGCTATGGCGACTTCAACTGGGTGTTCAATTTATTCATCATTGGGACTAATTGCTTCTTCAACTTCATGCATAGGAGGAAAGAAAGGCATAACAACATTATCTTCTTCAGGGTGGAAACATAAATACCAATGTCTCCTTCTGCTCATCTGGATTTTTTACTCTATCAAGTTCTTCATCTTCTTGGAAGCTTTCTCCATGGATATATTCTTTAATCAAGTCTTTGTTATCTTTAATAGGATCAAAGAATTCACAATCTTGATCTTGATCTCTAACGAGTTTGTATACTTCCTCGGGCATGGAGAAAGGTTCATCATCATTTGGCAAGTTTTCCCGGTACCCATACTTCTCGGTCAAATCGTCGTATAATGATATTGTTCCAAAATATACAATGAATTTCCAAGATAAGTTTCAATCGGCTTCTTCATGATTTTGAGGATGGTGTCATACCTTCTTCTCTATTGGAAAAACTTAACCACAAAGTCCTTGTCAGGACAAAGTTGTATTAGTTGTTCACAAAACTCATAATATTCTTTTGTTCTTTCCTTTAGTAACTCAAAACTTTCCTCATTGTTGTCGCCAACTTCTTGTCTTTCAACATTTGTTTCAACAAACTATGGAAGAATCATTTTTCTCAAGCCTTCAATAGCATCAAGGTCAAAACCTTCTCTTGAAAAAGCATCCTCCATGTCTTGAATTGTCTCTTCGAGACTTTGAGATTTTGGCCCCCAATGTTTAAGGAACTCTTTGATGAGGATCGCCAAAGAAGATATAACTATTGGCTTGCAAGAATTCTTGATCCAACCCCTTTGTTAACTTCCCAAGGACAACAAGAAAACTACAGGCATACATCCCTCATGTAGTGGCCAACACCCTCATAGTAGATGCATGTGGTAAACACAACAATGTGTGCTACAACTGACAATGGATTACCATCAAACTTTGGGAGGACATCAAATTGGTTTATCGAGCACTTTTTTGGATATATGTCAACAACTTCAAGATCCAAGGCCTTGTATGCTTCATGAAAGAACCATATTTCCATTACTCATGGTAATATCTCAATTGAGTCGCTAGATGAGCTCAAGGATCATCAAATGGTGGAAAGGGATAAGGTGGGTTCTTAGAAAGGTGGAGTCATCAGGAAAGCTAAAGGAAAAGGATTTGGGATAGCTCACCAGTAAGCCATAGGTTCGGAAGAGGATTCAAAAATCCCTCCCAACAACGACGCCAAAAATGTTATCGCAAGACAAGTTGTAGGTTGGGAAAATCCCACCCAACCATCAAAAATGGCTACAACTTTGAGAACACCTACCCATTGTTACCTTAGGCAGGTATTCTCATCACTCTTTAGAGATGACAAAATTACCTCAAGGGGGAAATCTTGAGGACCCTAGGGGGAAAGGAGATGCGCGAATGGACTCTATAGGTTAGTTGTTATGTGTGGATAAGGGCTTGAATAAGGTCTTAGTGGTTTCCAAAGGTTTCCAAGAAGTAGTATACAAATGGTAATTGTACCGCCCGAGCACAAGGAAAATGAAGATACTTAAGCCCAAAATATATGACTAATCGGAAAGTTAGGCTTGTTGATCATAATTTCAGAATTTAGTAGCAATATATATCAGCAATGAAAAATGATAAATAATGTTGCAAACAAGTTTCTAAAAGTCTAGTTGAAAGAGAAAGAGCTAAACTAGAAACAACTAGATCAACTCAAGTACAATAGTACTAGACTTTTTAGCAATGAAACATGGTTGTTACAGAACTAGTATTGCAGAGATATTATTCAACCTCATTGTTTGTAACAAAAAATTTATTACAACAAGAAAATCATCCACCCAAACATCCTCAAAATCTACCAAAATATGTGTTAGGCCTAGTAGGTTATGTGGGCAAATTCTAGGCAAATTTGGGAAGTTGAATTACAATTGTTTTGAGGCTCATTTAGGGTTTATGCAACCCTAACGGTTGTAGATAAGATGTTATGTAAATAGAATTCATTAAACACTAGCCAATTGAGATTCCTAGCGGCAATAGCAAGCCTATAACATCAAAAAAATAAATCAATTTGAACAAGTTGATTCCTTCATATTTTCATATTTTCACGTATCCCAATAAAACAATTTTATTTCTCCAATGCAAATTGAAAATGATTAGTGCCTTAATATTAGGCCTTGGGGTCAAATAAAATGATGACTATGCTAAATACTTTGGGGTGTAAATCCTCTTACATTTCTAAGGCAAGCTGTATGTCCAATTCAGGGAATAATTAAGAGCAAAGTCCTTTTACCCTCAAAGAAAAAACTTTATGCAACAATATGACCTTGTATGTAGGAGCTTGATCCACAAAGAACCTAAGGATGTAATCCCTTTTACTCCCCTAGGGTGAAAACAAATGTGAGCTTGAGGTGTAATACGCCTTTAGCTTCCCAAGAAACCTTGAATTAAATGACCTTCTACAAGCAAATGAATCTTTGGAGGTGTATGCCTTTATACTCCAACAATAACCAACAATGAGTGAAAGAGAACTAGTGTATGCATATTTCCTTACCACCTGGAAGCAAAGATATGTCAAACCCAAGTTCCTCACCATGCAAACCATTATACAGAAAATATTAATCTCTAAGAGGTGCTTATAATTCCTCCTCATCCATTCACCAAAAGATAAAACCAAAATACAATTTCACAAGAGAGAAACACTATAATTCTAAGAATAGCTAAAATTTCAGCCAAGTCCTTCTCAATAAATGGGAGAGTTATGTTATCAAATGAGATTCACATTTATCTCTATTTATACAAAATGTTTAAAACATATTTTTTCCAATTAATTAGAAAATGATAAGATAAGGGTCAAATAACCCTTATCTTTTACCCTAAACCAAATAATAATATTTAATTTTTCACTTTTCACATTATGTTCCCAAAAACAAGATGATGTCACCCCTTGGGGACTTTTGACACTTTTCCAAGTCATCGGAGAATGTGCGGAGGTCGCTTGGGGCTCTTAGATCCTCCTCTTCATGTTCAAAGGTCGATCCATGTCTCCTCCTGTCAAATCATTCCAAGTGTCACTATGCAACAACTCCATCACCACCAACCCTGTCCCTCCTAGGTGACATCAAGCCTAAAAGTGACATTTTTTCCTCACGGGAAAGTCATTTGGAATGTGAGGGAAAGGTAATCTCTTGCAAGGTACTATATGCCTCCAAAGGAAATTCATCATGATCACCATGTGGACCCTTGGACCAACCTGCTGGCTTCAAGCCCCATGAAGCCCACATAGGCTTGTTCCTCCAAAATTGCCCACCAAACTATATCCCATGTCAAATAGGCCCCAGCCTCCAAGGACCTCAAGTCAAATGCACCATGAAGTGAAAACCATCTAATAAACAAGGCACCTAAACATGTACATCAAAAAATTTCATCACCAAAAAAATTCCCCAATACCCTATACAATTGACCAAGTTTAGGTGGCGGCTGGAGGGGTGTCATAAAATTCCCATTGGGTAGACCAAAACCCCCAAGTAGATGCTTCCAAGGATGCCCCTTAAAGGCCGTATGAAAAGGGATGAGGTGTATAGGGATGGCATCTATAGGTCAATGAGTTTCATGTATTACACAAGGGACTACACATCCTCATTTATGGTGTCTTCAGGGAGGGTGTGTTGCAATCTTCTCTCCTCACCACAACCTTTTTCCAAGCCCATTTATTGCCATTTATTAATTAATTAATGATCCAAATATATGTGCACTCCCAATAGTGAATAAATTATCTTGTGGGGTAGTAACACAGTGTCACTAGAACAAAGAGGTCCACAAAGTGACATAGGTTTAACCATCAAAGCGTTATAATGCACTTGTGTTAGTCTTACATTCAAGCATGATATTTATTATGCGTTTGATCTTTTTCAGGTATTCAATTTCTTATGACTACCATTCTCAAGACCCCGTCTGGCAAGTACCTTAGAAGGTTTATATTGTAGGCTCTTATCGTTTTCCAAAAAACATCCCATTGGGCATTTAGCCCCTACTTCCCATGAAATGAGGTAATATCCCTTCTTGGTTCACTAAAGTCAAAGGACCTATAAGAGGACAACAGGATGGAAATACTTAGAGGAATGTGATAAGTATGGTTGGGAATTGTACAATGACACCTCAAGGTAGTCCCAGTTACATCCCTTCCCTAAATGTTGGCCACTTACTAGGAAATCTATGACACTCACCAAGGTGAAATCGGTCAAAAGCATAACGTCCAAGAAGGCATTCTGAGTGTCAAAAGAAGTTTCAATACAACATGCCATGCCTAAAATATTATTACTTGCCACAATACTTGACTTGTACTGGATGGAGCAAGACCCATCTTCCTTCCTGAAGCTTGAAGGTCGGGTGTGTGGTGGATGCACCGATGATGGACTAAATTGCAAAGAGGGATGTGTTTCCATATGTGTAAGTGGACACTTCTAGTCATGTGGTTTCTCATCACTCCACATATGGAACCTGAGGGCCTCGGACATCATCTCCTTAGTTATCCGACAAATGGTGATAACAAGTCTAATTGCAGGTTGCAAGTCATATCTAGCATCATAATTTGATATGGAGGATATCGAGATGATGCATTATTTTCTGGGAATTTGAGGCCAGCAATGATTGGGTGAGACTCCTTCCTACATGTAGCGGCACCAGATATCCTGAAGATATTTAGGATGGAGCAAAGGAGACCGATGTCCACTCCGATGGTGACCAAACCGAAGAATATTGATCCTTTAGAGTCATAACCGACATACCCTGGACGTTATAGGGAGTTGATTTGATTGTTGATGTATCTAGTCAACACCAACCATATCTTCTTTGCTTCCAATACCATGAGTCAATTCATGGTGGATTTGAGGGAAGTTCACTGGGTGGAAGGAAAGCACATGCTTAGATAATTTCTACAAAAGGAATGAGAGTAGGATATGGATTGCAATACTGTGGTGGAGATGGTGTGAGGTTTCATGGGTTCTCTCATTCAGATTGGGCAGGAAATGATACAGATCAGAAGAGCACTTCTTGATGTTGCTTTAGTTTGGGGTCAATAGTCATTTCCTGGTTCAGCAAGAGGAAAACCTCAATAACACTAAGTTTAATAGAGGAAGACTACATGGAGACCACTCTAGCTAGTTTTTAAGCCATTTGGCTTCGTAAGCTACTCACAGGATTGTTTGGTCAAGAGCTTGAGCTGAAATTGATCCACTACGATAACCAAAGTTACACAAAACTCTAAGAGAATCCAGTGTTTCACAACAATTCAAAGCACATTGAAATCATATACCATGTCATCAGAGATAATGTGAATAAGGGAGAAATTTAGCTCCAATATATTCCTACAGAGGAGCAACTGGCGTACAATTTAACCAAGACCTAGATAAAAGGAAAGCTCGTCTTCTTTCGATACAAGCTTGGAGTGGTGGAGAATACCTTCCTCTCTAAGAGGGAGTATTAGTGTTTGTAGCTTAGACATGTATCTCCGCAAGGGTGTTTACTTGTGGAAATAGTCTTGAAATGTATCCTATACCTTTCATAGAGTTCACTTTATTAATTTATTTATAAAGTGAACGTATTTTATTAAAGTGACTTTTAATTAATAAAGTGATTAAGCTAAAGTCACTTAATGATTTAATTAAAAGAGATTCGTTGATCTCACAATCTTATCTTGATCATTGATATCATAATCTCTAGATCGGGTAAATAGGTTAAGTCAGAAATACAAAAGACAAAGAGGGTAAAGGAAAAATACATGAGAGAATTCATTTTCACAAGTCACGTGAGGTGAAGGAGAGAAAAATCAGATCTGACTTTTCAGCATTCGCGAGAAAGAGGGACATGTATGACATGCATCCCAAGCCAGCACACACATCCCAAGAAAAGGGATCATGCACTCCAAGGCAGCGTAGGAAGATCTGTATAGCAGCATACAGATCCACATGTGTGGGTTGCATGTAACATTTATTACAAAAGGTAAAAATCCGTATGAAAAAATTCAGAGATCTATTGCACACAAATCACGGCGCTATAATATTTCAGGTTGGTACATTTTTTGTTGTGGTTTTTCTTTCTCAAAGCCATTTTCCCTATGGGGGGAGCTCTTGTAAGTTCCAAAGTTATTTGAATGAAGAATTGATTTGGAATAACAAAAAAAATTGTGTATTGTGTATGCGTGCTTTTCTCGTTTTCCATTACATGCAAGAGTTAATAATTTCAGCAAAGAAATTAGATTTGATCTATTTACTTAGTTAGTTGATTTTGGAGAAATTAAGATTTCCCACCATAATGAACTAGCTGCTTGGTGTTAGTCTCACTTCAATAAGTTGATAAAGAAACAAATTAATGGATGACCCTTATAATGCCATGGACTAGTGTCCCTTTGTTATACCTTGACCTAGTTGGCCCTGTAACTTTGGCTGGCACCAGTCAGGACCAACCATGATATGATATGATTGGTTGTATTAACTAACTTTGCACTTGAGATGTGTTATCCCCAACTTATAGTGATATCTAAGGAGATGATGTGTCAAGTACCTCGAGTTGCAGACATGGAGTACCGAGAGACAGTTTTACCAAAAGTTTCCACTTGCGCAAATAGAGACCCACCTCACCACCATATCTCTAGGTTCATCATGAAAATATCCACCACATCAGTTGGTTTCTGGAAGACATTGGGTCTTGCTCCATGAGTTACAAGTCAAGTATTATGGTGAGTGTTATCTCAATATTTGAGGCATTTGAGTTTGTTGCATCTATTATTGCTTTTGTTTATGGGACGTTTGCTTGGACATTATGCTCTTTACCATGTTTCACTTTGGTGGTTGACATTGCACCCTAGTAAGTGGGTCACCCTTAGGGATAGGTATGCTACTGGGGGGTCCATTTAATGAGTCATCGTGCCATTCCCAACCATACTTGTCACTTTCCACATTTCATCCCCTCATCTCCTCACCTTTTTGGATTTTCGAGTGTACTGACCCAAGAAGGGGTTGTCACTCATTTCATGGGAAGAAGGGGTTTAAGGCCCAGAGGCTTGTATATGGAAAAAGATAAAATATAATCATTAAACTTCTAGATAATCTCTCGAGTATCTCAAGGACAATGAAATTTCTCTTGTAAGAAACTTTTGGGACCCGTAAAAGAATAACTAATAAAAACTTCCAACCAGGGTGGAGCATGTGTGGGCACTATTTTTATTGCTTAGGTAGAAGCCCCAGACATGTTTCCAACTTGGGGAAGAAATATGTGACCAGGGTAGAGTCAGGGTGGGCACAATTTTTCATCTTTAGGTAGAATCCCCACTTTGTCTTCAACCTGGAAACATCCTAAAAGAATAAAAGGCAATAAATGGCCTTAGAAAAAGTTTGCATTGAAAATGAAAGTGCATCACACCCTCTACAAAGGCACCCATAAGTGAGACACTACAACCCCTTGTATGTCATGAACCCCATGACCAAAAGTATTCCCCCCATCTATGACACCTCATCCACATGACTTAGAAGGAGGTCCCCTCAGGAAAAATCCCTAAACTTGAGGTATGATTCACCCAATAGGTCGTTTTGACAACCCTCCCATAGCTAAATTTGGTAAATTGCATAGGGTCTTTGAGCATTGGTTTATTTTGATGAGGTGGTTTGGATGTACATGCTTATATGGATATGTTATTGATTTGATTTACTCATCATGATGCATTTGACTTTATATCATTGGACGACGTATCCATGTGCCTTTGCAAGACCTAGTTGGTGGACAGTTTTGGAAGACCAAGCCTAGCTTGGGTTTCCATGGGGCTTGAAGCCCACAGGTTGGATGACAAGGGCCCACATGCTGGATGATGAAGAAATGCCTTTGGATGCCTAGAAAACATCATGGAGGAACTCACCTATACCTTACCACCAAAACGATTTGCCTAAGGAGGCCAAAACATCACCTTTGAGGGCTTGAAGTCATATTAGGGCTAGGATTTGATGGTGATTGAGGACACTTGGAATGTTTTGAAGGAATTAACCCTTGGATGATGTAATAAAGGCATGGGTTGAATACCATTGACCTTTGGAGGCCTAGTGTTTCCTTCTCCAACTCAACGAATTGACCAAAAGTGCCAAATGTTTCCCAAGAAGGGGGTGACACCATGTTTTTTAGGGTTTCTCTTATGTGCAAAGTATGGATTAAATAATAATATTTTTGTAAGAGTTTTTGAGCCCTTTTGTAGTGTTTTACCCTAATATTTGTGGACAAACTATGTTTAGAGGATTTGTATAAATAGAGATGATCTTTGTTCCATTTTTCATATAGCTCTCCCATGTGGAGAAGGATACTTGTTTGAAATTTGTACCCTACTTGATGAATTTCTCTTTATCTCTCTTGGTTACATTATCTTTTGATGGTTTATCTTTTCTATTGGATGGATGGATGATGCACTATCTCTCTTGGAGGCTTGTTTCTTGCTTTATGGTGGATTTTGCTTCGTGGATTAGGGTTTCATCTTGTTAATGCTTCAAATAGGTAAGGATTTCATGTTTAATGCTCTCTTTTCTTGGTTGTAAGGTTAATGTGATGATTTATTGGGGATTTTAAGGGCATAGAACCCCCTCCAAGTCCACTTTCATTTTTTGAAATAATTTTGGTACAAAGAATACTAAGAGTAAAAGGGCTTACACCCTCCTAGGTTTTCCTTGTTGGTTAGGGTTTGCCTTGGGGATTAAAAGGGATTACAAACCCAAAGAATTAAATCATCCAACTTGTTTAATAAATAGACTCCATTTACCCAATATAAAGACACTAATCTTCATGCATTGGAAAAATAAATCATTGTATTGGTCATCGTAAAAAAAATGAGATATTGAGATTGTCTAAGTTGGAATATTTTCTCTGTGTTCTAAGATTTATAAGGCCACAAGCACATTTTATTTCTCCAATTAATTCTTGAAGTTGTTACAAATTTAATCTATAGCCATTAGGGATGCAAAAAACCCTAAACAATTTTCTAAATAATCCTATTTTCAACCGTCAAAAGTTGCTAGTAATTCCCCCCTATAATCTACTAGATCCAACAAACTTTTTGGGTGGATTATTTGCTAGTTTTGGTGGATGATATTTATGATGTAAAAACTTGTTTTATACAAACATAAGGCTACAATTATATCTCTTCAACACTTTTTTATGACATCTTTGCATTTATGCGAAAATCTTGCTCTTTCAATCTTGAGTTGAACTCATTATACCTAGCTTAAGCTCTTGTATCATTTACATGACTTTTAGCATCTTTTTAGAAGATCTAATAATGATTTGTTCATTGATATATATATTTTGTTGACTACTGCAAATAGGGAAAACAATTGTAACTTGCTTTTCCACCTAACATATAACTCGTATAGTTGGCTTTCTTGTGTCTCGAGAAAGTACAAACACTTTCCGCAAGTACCCAAAGACTTGGAAACCTCAAACCACTTCCAAGATGTGTCATCAAAGCTATATTCCACATAGAAAATTGACCTATTGAGGAATGTATCTCACCATCTCACTTTCCATATCATTTCTCCTTAGGGTCACCCGAGATTACCCCCTTGAGGTGATCACTTCACCTCAAAAGTGATGGGAATACCTATCTGAGGTGACAGTGGGTAGGTGTTCTCTTACTTATCGTCATATTTTGGTTTGGTTCAGGCTTTGCACAACCTACAAATTGTACAATAATATTTTTTCATTGTTGTCGGGGAGGATTTTGAATCCTTTTTTGAACCCTAATGACACTTTGGCAAGCTTTCCCAAAGCCTTTCCCTAGCTTTCCTAGAAACTCCATTGAAGGACTTTCTCCTTCCACCCTTGATGAGCATTAGTCTCATCTGGAAACTCCATTGAAGTAATATCCCAGTGATGGAAACATGAATTTGTGGCGGTTTCATGAAGCATACAAGGCCTTGGATGTTGAAACTATTGATGGGTATCCTAACAAGTGCCCAATAAACTAGTTTGATTTTCTCCCAAAGTTCGATGGAAATCTATTGTCCGTTGTAGCACACATTGTTGAGTTTACTAGATGCATCTACTATGAGAGTATACAACATGAGGATGTATGCCTACAATTGTTTTTTTTGTCCTTGGGAAGTATTCTTGCAATACAAGAAGAATATCTTCTTTAATGATCCTCATCAGAGAGTTTCTTAAACATTGGGGACTGAAATCTCAAAGTCTTGACTAGTTGTAGCATACTTAGAGTGATCTTCAGTCATCCCTTGATACATACCCTTTTGGGGATGCAGATTTGTTCTGTGAGGATTTTAGGCCATTATGCTCAGATTTTTATAGAGACTAGGTCATGTTTGTTAAGGTTTAAGGTATTATTAGGTTTCTTTTCAATTTACTAGATAACCATAACATAGATAGGATCATTGTGAGAAAAAAAATCACAAGATACACAACATTTATCCTGGGAAACACTCATGGGGGAGAAAAACCAACAAAAAATTCCTTAATATAGATGGCCAATACAATGCCAAGACAATAGACCAAACACTAGAGAATATCCTCCACTGAGCAATGCACCTCTGTCTTCCTTCTTCTCCCAACTGTAGCTACCAAACTTGTGCACTGAGTGGGAGATCAAATAAGGCGTTGGATTCCTTTATTTATACAAACTAGCAGGTGTTGGAAAGGTGTCTCTTCACTAGACAGGGTCTACTTGTCTTCTTAGTGGTTAAAACCACTTTAATTAGCCTAGGGGCTGACTTATCAATTTGCATAATGTATTTAGGGTTTGAACAAGACACAAAATGGGATTTGGTCAATTACAATGCCCGACATGATCAATCCACAAAAGGGGATTGATCGAAAGAATAATAACTCAATAATAAATAGAATACTCTTTGCAGTTACAATATTTCAATAGTGGCTAGCCCAAAGAAGTATGAGGTCCACACTACCAAACATAAATACCTTCATATTGAGACTTTTGGTGGGGATTTGCAGACAAAGAAGAGACATTTCCTAAGTCCTATGGAGGAGTTTTTCTCTAGACATGAGGTTGTGCCTTCCCCCATTTCCTCTTGTTTKGTAAATCAACAATTCTTCTTGGGATCCTTTAACTCCTCTCAACATTYAAGGAGCAGTGACATTTCAAGCGAAGATGAAGAAAAATCCCTTGCGGATGAAGACATCGTTTAAGAAAATCCTATTGATTTGTTGGCACTAGATCTCGTTGAAACGTCTCATAGAGTAAATTCCTTATGTGCCATGATCGCAAARAAATATGGTTTCGATGATGAATAAGACTCCCATGAAATGCACCATGTTGAAGATATGATTGAATTCTCCCTGACTTATGTTCCTGCTACACACAAAGACAAGGAGATGGTCAATTTTAATCATGCAGATGATCCTTCGTATACATACAATAGTCTCATTCAGAGATGGATCGATCAGGATGATGGTTTCTCTTTTTAACATGATTTCCTCCCTCCCACCCTTCTCCATCTATTTCATTGCATGACTAATTATGTATGTATTTATACTCATGATTATTATATGTTTAAATTATCTTTGTTGTATCACATGATTAAGCACAGGGGGAGATACCTTTATGAAATGATGAACAACTGGTTGCATTGGTTGTACGACTTCACCTGACATTTAAGGACCTGATCTTTAGGGCCTGAGGGCCCCAAGTAAATAGGAAGGTCATTTTGGATTTCCTACATTTTCATCTTGATTTCTCATGCTAGTTACCTGCATTTCATATTTCATTATTCTCTACTTGTATATTGATTTCGTGTTTAGTTTAGAAGTTTTTGAAAAAATGCTAAAATTTTATATTCTAGATTAGTTTCATTTATGGTTTTGATATATATGGATGAAGGGTGATATAAACACCCTAGATTTTACATTGTCATGTTTCAGTGTAGGCACAGGTCCACCAAAAGATGTTTTGGTTCTTATGCACTCTACAATGAGAACATGTCCCCAAGTAGGAGCCATATGTTATCCCCAACTTCTAAGGACAACTAAGGAGATGTTTTGTCAAGGCCCTTAGGTTGTAGACATGGAGTACCGAGAAACATGTTGACCAATAGTGTCCACTTGGACAGACATAGACCCACCTCACCACCACATCTCCAAGTTCATCATGATAGTATCCACCACATTAGCTGGCCTTTAGAAGACATTGGGTCTTGATCTATGATTCACAAGTCAAGTATTATGGTGAGTGTCATCTCAAGATTTGAGTCATTTGAGTTTGTGCATCTATTATTGTTTTTTATTATGGGAAGTTTTCTTGGACATTATGATCTTTTCCATGTTTCACTTTGGTGGTTGACATTGCACCCTAGTAAGTGGGTCAACCTTAGGGATAAGTCAGCTACAGGGAGGTCATTTTGGTGAGACATCCACAGGGAGGCTTAATCTTGTTCATCTCCCCTTTCAATTCATCCACTCCAGATCTTCGGTGTTTTCTGGTAGGGGATGGTCTTGAACTACTGTGTGCTTCCTTATCAGAATGATTTGGTGAGTGACAACGATGTCTGCTACCACTCCTTGATATTATTTTTCTCTCAGGGGTCCTGCGACTCCCTGTTTTGCTTGTGTCACTCTCCTTTTCCAATTTCCTTTCTATTCTTTCTAGGCTCTTCAACATCTTTAAGTTGAATTCACCCTGCCGATCCCTGACACGACCCTCATGTAAGGATTCACGACTATCGAAACAAAACTGGGCATCACTGCGCAATCTTTCAATGGTTTCATCACATGCCCTTTCTTATCCAATTCTCTTCCATACCCATTGGAGTTCAATCCTTGACTCCCAAAGTTGACATCCCTTCCTTCTCTTGCATTCTCTGAATTGGAGGCAATAATCACCTCTTCCATTTCTATACTTAGCATTGATTTGTAGCTATCGACACTTTCATTGAACTCTACACACACAATGTGTAGTCAACGAATTTTGTCAGGCCTTAAATATAATAAAACTACAACATTCATAAGCCAACATGAATAAAGAAAACATTTCGATTCCATGAATTTTGAGCTTTGTTTGGCTCTGCAATTCCCAGTGATAGCCCCCATTTTCTTAGTCCCTCAACCCATTCGTCCATGGTATGTGATCAAATGATAAAATTCTAGGTGCTACAAGGCTCTCCAAGCGAAACTTTGGGTTTGAGATTTTGAAGACTTAGGTTTTGTTCAGGAGGTTCACGATCGCGATGACTCAGTCTCCTTGTCACTTCAATCCACGAATTTTGATACATGAGTTCTTACGAGATCCATTGATCCTCGATGATTTGGATCTAATGGTCGAGATCTTTCCCTATGTTTACACCTATCAAAGCTCTTCATCCCTAACTTCATCGCTAGTTGGTTGGATTCGATGACTCATGGGATTTCAACACCTCTTCCTGGAAGTGCTCCATTGTCTGATTCTACCCTTGTTAATCTCTTTTGCAATTTGGGACTTGGTGATCAGAGTGGCTTGCACTCAGGACACAATCCTTGAATTCATGAAATGATCCAATGTTTCAAACCAACCACGATCAACGACGCATGTTTATTCTGGATCCTAGGTTGGTGAGTTTCTCCATCCACTAAACACCTTGTAACTTTTGGCCATCTTACGGCCCTCACGAATTCCTTGATTCTCCACGAGAATTTTAGTATCCAACTCTGCTTCTCAAGGACTTGGCCAATGACTTGTCACCCTCCTTCTGAACATTCATCTACTTGATCCAACACTTATGGTGTGGATTTATCTCTCTCCTTTGGCCATATACCACACCGGTTGTAGTCTTATAATATTGCTACACCTCCTAAGCTTTGTAACCACGGTCAAGTAGTCCATTGACACTCAAAAATATTCTGAGATCTAAAATTAGTCCTCCAGACACAATTTCTTCTCAAAACCTCGGTCCAAGACCACTTATCTAGCCATCCAGGCTCAGCGTTGAAACTAGGCTCTGATACCATGCTGTAACATCCCCGACCATCATTCCATTGGTCGGGCAAATGCTACTACGCGGAACAACATCATTCATACTTAATTAATAACATGCAATTAAATCAAATTAAACACATTTAACTCGAAAGTAAGCACAAGATTAATACTAACATAAATATTCCCTCGCATTAACAATAATTCCTTTTTTAACAGATACATGATACATATAAGCATCACAGACATGCATATACTTATAAATTAAGTACAAAATTAAAACTTATCTTTTATTACTATGTAATTCCACTAACCACATGCAGGCCTTCCACAAAACTCCTGCCTATAATTCCACTAACCACATGCAGGCCTTCCACAAACCTCCCTGCCTTAGACCACGCTGCTCATCACTCTTAGTAGTGGGTCACCCCTGAGTTGGGACTAAGCTCCACCCAAGGCAGGGAATCCTAGTCTAGGCTAAGGTTACAGGAAAAATTGCACAAAATAACCAGAAGGATTCTTCCCAGGATGCCTTCTTATGCCCACTACTCATGTACTCTCATTGCCCACATGCCTGTTCTACCTGGGAGTATACACCTTCACAAGAACAATCCATCAGTGCTTCACCTCCCTCTCTGGGCCTCGACAACAGGCCAGATCAGGAAGTCTTAGAGCTTTGTAGCTGGTGCTGGACTCTCTCTGGAACAATACCACTTCCAAGCAGACTCCTTCACCTGGAAAGAGCTTCTCACAGACCTGATTGACTGCCTCTTCAAATAAGGGCCTTAAAACCCATTTCTTCAGTCCCTTCTGACTCAATTCCCGCACGGTGAGGATAACCACAAAACAATCCCACTCAGGAAAACATAAAGCAGCAACCTACAGATAGATTGGGTACAGGTTCAACTCTGCAACGATGGATAGACTGGGTTCTTGAACTCATAAGTCGACTTTCCCCTCCTGACCAGTTCTCTCAATGGTGCATAGGTATGTCAAGGGCAGACGCAGGCCAATAATGGAGTCAAACGGATGATGTTTTGGTCTTCAGGAAGATGTCTTGGGTTTCTGGTTCTCAGAGCTGCTTGAGGGTATCCGAAATCAGACGCAAAGGATGATGGAATGAGGAGTCACCCCCTCCATGGCTGACTTCTGTAGTTTTTAATTGCATATGCCTAGGTCGACACATGTCACCCATGAAGCTGCATGCACTTTATCAGCATACATTCCTCTCCATGAACTTGGGACAAAACATATATTTCACATGGATTTTGGAATAATATTAAAATATTATTCCCAAGGACTTAAGCCCCTAGGCTCAACACTTAACCTCTCTTTCCAACCTTCCAACCCCCAATCCCTTACCCACTCTGTGGAAGCTTAGTCCCCCATCACTCATTCATCATGGTCAGTCTGCACGCAGCGGTGTTTATATTTTTAGTAATGTTCTGCATGATTACATATACAAAAGCAGGCTCCCGACCTTAACACTTACGCTCTCCGACCTAATAACACATAAGCCCACCAACTTATATAAACTTGGTTCACCAGCCTATAAAACATAATTACAATTCATAATGCAAGATTTATACTTCATAGACATGATTTACAACATGGCTTGGCCTTGAGGACATTACAATCCCCTCCCCTTATTTTTTCACTGTCCTCGATGCAACTTTACATTGCATCTGCAAGATTTTCAAAATTTTCAAAAAGATGCGGGTACTCTACCTGCATAACATCTTCATTCTCCCATGTCGCATCCTCAGGACCGTACCAGGTCCACTGGACCTTTACAAGCCCTATAGCTCGATTCTAGAGCTATTTGTTTTTCCTGTTCAATATGAGCACATGATGCACGTGCAGGACACCTTCTTGTTCCACTTGAATCACATTCCAATCGATAACATGATTAGCATATGGTATATATTTCTTAAGAAATGAAACATGAAACACATTATGTACAGTCATAGATGCAGGTAATGCAAGCATATATGCAATTGGCCCAATCCTTTCCAGGATTTCAAATGGCCCACAAAATCTGGTTGCCAACTTGGCGCAACTTCCCAGCTTTAGGGAACTCCTATTAGCTTTCACTTTCAGGAAAACATGATCACCCACTTTGAACTCTCTATGGGTTCTGTTCTTATCAGCATAAATTTTCTGCCTGTCTTGGGCAGCTTCCAAATTCTGCTTAATTTTTATCATTTGGTCTTCCATCTCCTTGAGCAACTCTAGCCCAACTACTGCTCTATCAGCTGGATTGTCCCAGCTCACTAGAGTATTTCACTTTCTTCCATAAAGTGCTTCAAATGGGCTCATCTTCAATGATGCATGATACCCATTGTTGTAGGCTAATTTTACCAAGTGCAGGTAGTCTTCCCATCTTGATGGTTTGTCCATCACATACATTCTCAGTGTGTCTTCTATTACTCTGTTCACCCTCTCTGTCTTTCCATCAGACTCAGAATGATAAGCTGTACTAAAGTTCAGATTCATTCCAAATCCTTTGAACAATCCTTTCCAGAAATTCGAGGTGAATTTTGGGTCTCTGTCGGACACAATTGTTTTAGGAATTCTGTGCAATAGTGCCACTTCCTTTATGAAAATATCAGCAACATCTGCTGCCTTGTGAGTAGTTTTCAGTGGAATAAAATGGGAAGATTTTGTAAGCTTGTCCACCACTACCATGATCAAATCGTGTAGCTTTCTTGTTCTAGGCAATCCTGTAATAAAATCCATTGTCACCACTTCCCACTTCTACTCAGGAATGGGTAAAGGTTGCAGCAACCCTGCTGGGTGCCTATGCTCACATTTAACTTTCTGGCACTCCATACATCTAGCGATGTATTTATCGATCTCTCTCTTCATACTCAGCCAAAGGTAATGGCTCTTGACCGCTGCTACTATTTTCTGATATCTAGGGTGCCCTACATAAGGCATTATGCATCTCCTGCAAAATCACCTGTTTCAAGCACTGGACATTGAGTACAAAAATTCTATGCTTGTACAATAGTATTCCATTTGTTTCCAATTTATAAATTTCCATCTTCTATGGCATCTTACCCTGTTGTAGCTTGGCTACCAATTCTCTGTACTGTAGATATACCTTTGCACCCTCCAGATTTATGCTTTTAATATCAGTCCGATACATGCTAATGGTTGTAGCATGTAATTCATGCACCCTCCTGTTGAGTGCATCGACCACTTTATTCTCCTTTCCTTTGATATGATTGATCTCAAAGTCGTACTCACACAGAAATTCTAGCCACCTACTTTGTCTAGTGTTTAAGGTTGTCTGATCAAACAAATATTTTAGACCGTTATGGTCTGTTCTGAGTTCAAACCTCCTTCCCATGAGGTAATGCCTCCATTTCCTCAGAGCGTGAATGATTTCTACCAACTCCAAATCGTGAGTGGCATAATTCTTTTCGTGCTCTTTCAGCTTCTTGGACTCATAACAGATTACAAATCCATTCTGATTGAGAACTCCTCCCAACCCTTCTTTACAGGCATTTTTTCACACCATGAAATCCACATTTGGATATGCAATCCTCAAGATTGGATAGTTGGTTAACAACTGCTTCAATCTCTAGAAACTTTTCTCACACTCTTTAGTCCACTGAAACTTTTTCTCCTTCCTTTGCAAGGAAGTCATAGGGTGAGATACCTTTGAGAACCCTATGATAAACCTTCTGTAATAGCCCACTAGACCCATAAAGGATCTAACTTCCACCACATTCCTTGGCGCTGACCATTTTTTGATGGCCTCAACCTTCTCATGATCCACGATGATCCTTTCTTCTGAAATAATGTGCCCCAAGTAATGGATCTGCCTTTGATAAACGAGCATTTTCTCAACTTGGCATACAGCTAGTGTTCTCTCAACACTTGCAACACCATCCTCAGGTGTTGTTCATGCTCTTCCTCTGGCTTGGAATACACCAAAATTTCATCTAGGAAGATGATGACAAACTTGTCTAGATAGTCCCTGAATACACCATTCATCAAGCACATAAAAACAATAGGTGCGTTCGACAGCCCAAATGGTACCATTGTGAACTCGTAATGACCATACCTTGTTCTAAAGGTGGTCTTGTTGTTGTCTTCATCCTTTATTCTTACTTGGTGATACCCTGATCTGAGATCTATCTTCGAAAATATTTTCGCACCTTTCAACTGATTGAAAAGATCGTCGATCCTCAACATAGGATACTTGTTCTTGATAGTTACTTTGTTCAATTGTTTGAAATCAATGCACAACCTCAACGTCCCATCCTCATTCTTCACGAACAGGACCGGGGCACCCCAAGGTGACATGCTTGGGTGAATGTACCCCTTCTTTAGAAGCTCTTCAAGCTGCAATTGCAACTCTTTCAACTCTGGCGTACTCATTCTATAAGGAGCTTTCGACACTGGAGCTACTCCAGGCATCAAATTTATAGAGAAATCGATATCTCTCTTCAGAGGTAGTCTGGGTACCTCCTGAGATACATCTTCAAACTCTGTTAGTACTGCATGGTCTCCAATGTTTGAGACTTCATCTCTAGATGCTTCCTCCACACGGGCTGCAAACAATTGACAACCTTTCATGTAGCACTTTTTCAACTACATTGCTGAGATTTCTCTAACAACCACAGCTCTGGGAATTCCTTGGATTGTTTTCCAATTCCCCTCCTCATCTAGGCATGTAAGTTCCTTGTTATGATATTCCAGGAGGGCATGGTGCTGGTCCAACCAATCCATCCCAATTAAACAGTCATAAGAGCATAAAGGTAGAATATTCAATTCAACCGTCATGCTCAATCCCTTCATGTCCACCAGACAAGACTTAACCAACTCAGTGACTTTCCTCTTGGTTCCTGTAGCCAACTGCACTAACCAAGAATTTTCATGTTTGCTTCTTGATAAATGAAAACCTTCCACCACTCTAGGATCTATATAACTATGGATAGACCCTGAATCAATTAAAACAATAAGTGGTCGGTTGTTAATCATACCTTCCACTTCAATAATGTGCGATTGAAATTCATCTTGCTTGTTGTCCAGGGCTGCGTAGATCCTTGGCATTCTACTGCCCATGTCCTCCACTGTTTCAGCTTGCTGAACATTGTGGACG
>SNQJ01S0010690.1:139391-150706 GCA_010110895.2 Picea sitchensis | reverse complement strand
ATTGTAAATATGATGGTTTATTGATATATTCAAATATGATGTTATTAATCAATGTGATGTTATTTTTATATTGAATTATGTAAGGGTAATATATGTCTTTATAAATTAAGGTGCAACTTTTAGTGTTAGGTGCTTTATGAAAAATAATGGCATTGTGGACTTATCTTCATACGATTAAACTTTGGTTACTGATGGTTACTAAAATAAGGTCCTAGACCCAAGTACCTTGAATTACTAAGATTGTAATGGGGGATTCTGCAATTACTTAAATTTACATTCTTAAACGGTCGGGCTAGGTATCTCATCTACTCATGGAGTTCAAGGGAGTATTGGGCCAGTATTACTTGCCTGGAGTCATGGTAAGTACCTTGTCTTAACGTTGTTGGGTCATTGTCGGAGTCCTTCGGACATGTGCGTCCGTAGAGTTAGTGGTATTCTTGAGTTGTTGTTGTACTTGGACAAGATCGTTCTTTTTCCTGGTCTGCTTGTGTCGGGCGGGGTATAGTCACCCCCTGGTGGCCTAAGGAGACCTGTCTGTGTGTGGGATTTTTTTTGGGGTAAGGATCCAGTGCCGTATCAAGAGTCTCGGGCCCTTTAAAGGTAGGGTTTCCACTCTTGCAACACACCTGACAGCGATTACTAGTTTATGCCTGAGCAGTTGGCCAGGAGCCTATATAATCTTCTTTCGAGAAGAAATAAGACTAAAAGCCCTGCTTTTCTGTGCAGAAATAGTAAACTCTACTGTTGGATTCTTCCATCTGTGAATGAACTGTACTTAACACCTGGTGTCATTTTCTGCTTACAGCTGGTAGTTGTACGCCTTATGTCTAGGGGCATTTATTGCCTATTGTCACGGTGATATGTCAGGATCGTCTTGTTATGTTCGTATTGCTTGCATCTTGTTCTAGGTCAGGTTACTAGTTTCTGTCTGAGAAGACGGCCAGGAGCCTATCTAATCTTCTTTCGAGAAGACATAAGACTAAACGCCTTGCTTTCCTGTGCATAAATAGTAACCCTAGCACCATGGATTCTTCCCTCTGTGTTCTTACTGTGCACCCCCAGTATGTCTTAATGTTTGTGTTGTGCGCCTTATGCCTATGGTTGTACATTGTTGCAGTTACTCGTTGTGTGCCTTCAGTTTTACTTTGTCATGGTTGCGTCTTGTTGGTCATCGAGTGGCGACATAGAGTCAGGTGTGTTGTTACTTCTACACGCGTGCACACACCTTACACAAAAAAAAAAAAAAATTCACCTGTTACTAGAATGGTTGTCGTAAAGGAGGAGCTCGTTACATGGTTAAAGCCTCTCCAAGGCTATATAAGAAAGCTTTCTAATGGTGAAAGGGAATGGGAAATGGAGAATTACACCAAACTTATGATCTCATAAGTGGTGCTGGAATAGAGCTGATTAGGGAAGAATTGCTAGCATCAATCATATGATCGCATAGGGAACACATAGTCAGTCAAAGGAGAAGTGATCAGTGAAGCTTCTATCATCTAGGTTGTGGATCTTTCGAGCAAGGTTTAGACAAAGGGTACTTAACGAAGCTGTCGCATTCGCATCTACGATTGTAAGTACTGTTGTCGTTATTCTCATCAATATGACAGGCTTGGCCTGTTTCTTTCTAGTTTGTGTCTGACCTCACATGAACCTATCATTGATAGATAGATCTGTTTTCAAGCTAACATCAATATAGTAGGAAGCGGTCGTACTTTGTTTGTCTACAGGACTCAGCGAGGAGCGAGAGTTCGGAGCTCGATTTGGAGCGTGTAGGGACAAACATTGGTAAAAAGGTACTTATGTTCTTCTTCCTTCTCATGTGTTAGTTTGTATATATTTGAAAGGAAGTCAGTGTCCACGTTAATCATTTTCTGTCTTAGAGTAGGGTCTAGCTCTTTGAGGCAATCTACCTGTCCGCAGGGAGATTTTCCTACAACACCCATAGGCCCAAGAATAGTCCACAATGAAATATGTTGAATTTTATCATGTGTTTTTGAATAGTTTTTTGACAATGAACATAAAATGAAGCATTTAAATTAATACATAGTAAAAAAGTATTTAAGAGTTTGATGCTTAATTTAATGCATTGTAAAAAGGAGAATATACAAAACATTAGTTCAAAACTAACAACTTTTCCACTTTTTATCCATCAACTTAGTGCAAACACCTTTGAGCATTGGTCAGACCACCACAATCTATCAAGCCAAGTCTTGAACCAAACCAAACCAAATCTATTCTTACATTAGTAATGGTGTTTAACAAATTAACAACAAAGCAATTTTATTTCAACATTGACATAGTAAAGATATAGACAATTATTAAAGCAAAGCAATTGTATTTCAACATTAACAAAGTAATTATATTTCAACATTTAACAATATAAGGGAAATCAAATATGAGAAAATAAATTGATATTTTGAATTCCAAAAATATCAAATATATATATTATAATCAAAGTATGAATATTTACACTGCCAAATAAATAGGTTCCACATCCATTTTAGGATGATAACAAAAACTAAGACTTTTAACTCCAAAATTATGGACTCGAAGCCATCACTTTAAGATACATCACTTCATACCTACAATTCAAACCTACAATAACAACAAAATTCAAAAATAAAAAATTTACAATTCAAACATGCAAAATAAAACAAAATAAAAAAATTGTGATTAAAACAAAATTGGCATACATACCAAAAGAGTTAAGACTCATCCTCCAAAATGCTTTTTCCCACCAAATATAATGTAAACATATTTTCCAACAAATATAATTTAAACATATGAAACGATAAAAAATAATAATAAAAAAAACAAACAACACATGTATTAGCATATATACTTTAACTAAATATTAAATAAAAAATAATAAAATGCACCCAACCACAATTAAATAGAATATAGTTACTCTCCACATTAACACATGATTTAAACAATTTGTAAAATCTTATCTAAAATCTTAAAAAAATTTAATAAGAAAAAGTGTGTTCTTGGTAAAAATAAAATTGTGTTCAGAGTTAGAGTTAGATAATAATATCAAAATAAATATAGAACTATGTATCAAGAAATTTCACAAATCTCCATATTAAGTCATTCTTCCAATGAAATACTTATCTCCTTGTGGATAAAGTCCCAAATCCTTCAGGTGAAATTCTCATCCCAGGTGATGTTATTTGATCATATTTACACAACAATAAAATACTAATATCCTCAGCAGTAAAATACTTCTCTCCTCTTCTGCAGTGGTCATATAATCAACTTCCATGATTCCCTTTCAAATTAAAGGACTCATAAATCTCCATTTTAATCCATGCTTCCAAAAAAATACTTATATCTAAAAAAGTTCACAAATCTCCATTTTAAAAACCATTTTTCCGGAAAATACTTTTCTCTTTCTGTGGTGGAATAGATGTTCTCATATAATCTTGTATATACATGAAGAAAACACAAATCTGCACATATATATTAAATCATTCTTCAAAAACCATTTAAATCTTTCATCTTTGGGATATATTCATATTACATATAATCAAATGCTCTTCGAAATTATGTGTGAAATAACTCACATATAGAATATGTGTGATCTAGCTCACATATACATATGCATAGCTTATTTGTAAATATGCTTGAATGTTTGTTTTTGTGATTAGTAACCAATTTAGTTAAGAGTTTGACAATACCTTGGCAAGAAGGAATTCACTTTGTTGTATGTAGGAAACACAATTGTCCATACTACGCCATTCTACCCAAGTAGTAGGAGATGGAATAGGGATATGTGAACAACACAACTAAGAACTAAATCTAGGATTTAATGTGTTCACATTTATAAAAAATTATAAATGTTGTTGATCTCTTATTCAAAATATTGGAGATTGGACAACTAAAGTTCTTATCTATGGATAGTAGAAAACACATACCTGATTCAACCCATCCAAATTTAAACTTGTGGAATCAAGTCCCCTATCTATTTGAGATTCATTTAGCATATCTCCAAACTGCAATTAATGACAATAACAACTCAATTATTTCTATAGATATGTAATGAAATCTAAATATAGAATTAGAAGTAAACTATCCTAAAATGTGAAAAAAAATTACTAATTGGAACACATACCAATCCGTTGTTCAGGTCATCATTCTGAATGAGTTTCTTTCAACCATCACAATTTTCTTTTGCATAGTCCTTAACATCTTCTAATGACATGGTATCTAAATCCACATCTGTTTTATAAACAAATGTGGCTCAGGAATTGGCTTTCACTCGCTGACAATTCATGCCAACATCAACACCATAAAAAATCATTTCCAAATTTTCCCCGATTGCATTCCTAGCCTCTTTGCCAACCTCTGATGTAGCTTGCAACTATGAATGTGAAGAAAATTCCCCAATTGGGAGAGGTACTAAAGTTTGTGGAAGCCTTGACAATGTTCCATTTCGATATGCCCCTTTCCAATCATATGTCCATCATTTACTGGTCCCATAATGATTGGACAGTAGACTAGTATAATCAGGGTGCATGTGCAAGAAAAACTCTGCATAAAAGTGTCTTGCAAAATAGTGTGTAACCTCATAGTTTCACGAAAATTTCCCATATGCTGCCAAAAATCTGTTATACATATGTCCTACAATGTCAGGGTGCTTAAAATATTGCACCTTCAACATCTTCTTCTTTGGCTCATCTTTGAAGTTGAACATCGAAATTGTTCATACTAAGAGGGGGGTGAATCAGTATCAAGTACAATTTTAAATATTTTCAACTTATACTTAAACCATTCAATCATATCCAATGAGCAACGAACAATATTATCAGAGTTACACCAATACACCACAATACACCATGCACAATATATGTGAAATAATCAATAGTTTTTGTTCAAGGGAAGTAATGACTTCCAAAGGTAGTTACAGCTTCCAAATATAAATGGAGGGATAAACCTCCAAGAGGAAGATAAAATCCTCCAATATCAAGAGAGTTTCTACCTCTCTATCATTGGCCCTTCCTTCCACCGAAGAATATATGAGAGATAATAAAACTTTACATTAAATCATCAACATCAACCAACCATCACATACAACCTGATAATGCTTCCTGAGACTTCTTCAACTTATGAAATTCTTCAATTATTGGAATAATTTGATCATGTAGATAATATTAATCAATATATTCTCTTAAACTCCTCCAAGTTTCATTCCCTGAATCCTCCCCAAAAATAAGTTATAGAGAGAATGGTAGACCTTATTCGATTTTGGCTTATTCAGGAGAGTGAACTTGTACAAAAATTTTCGTTCTCAATATTTCACATCCAATTCTGAAACTCAAACACAAGAAGCTACATCCCATACTATTTCCAATGAAATTTGTCTCACTTCATTTTTATTCTCTATGAATAAGTTATGATTGTTTTACCCAGAACACTTATTTATGATTAGCATTAGGACTAGTAAAAAACCCTATCTTCCACAGAGTGTATCTCCAAAAATATAGTGAATCAACAGATGAAATTTTTAGCAGAGGTACCTAGATATGTTTTCTCAATACCATATCTATTTCACCATTTGAATCCTTCTAGAAAACAAGTTATAGAGAAAATGGTAAGATGACCTGTAAATAACATACCTTAGAACACATCACCCAAAGACTTCATCCTCCCTTGAAATATGACCTTCTTTACTTCAGATTTTCTCTGAAATTTGACTTGTGTTTGTAAAATGAATGTATAATGATATGTATTTATACCCTTTATGTCACTTTCTTTTAAAATTAGGGCTAACCTGACACTTTCTTATTTTGTAATTCTTTTATTTAATTATCTTTGGGGCCGACCTGTACTTCCTTCTTCAATTCACTTTGTCATCTTCAAAAATTCATTTCTCCTCAACCATAAGGATCAACATGATGTGACACCTACCACCAAAAACAACATGATGTATACTATCAATCCATGGGTGTTTTTTATGCATGTGCACTATCCTTCATGTCCAAATACCTTCATCAATCTTGCGGTCCAAAACCAATGACTAGGGTTGACATCAATGACAACAACCAATCTTCCAACAAAAATTGTCTTCTTTTGAAACTTTATTTTTTACTACTTCCCATTTATCAAGACCCATAACCTCTAACTTTTTCCACCTCATTAGATTGGCAAAACTGCCAGTGGTTTGCCCCATCTTTTGATATGTGTCCATAAAGTTTTGCAATGAATGAAAAACAATTGTAAGCTTTGTTTACTTTCTTGAGGGAGTTCCAAGGCTACCAAATCATTTTAAAACATTCTCTTAACACCTAAGCAACACTCAAGGGTCATTACTTTAGTAATTCCTTCCTAGGGAAATTCATCACCAGCATCTGAAGGATAAGTGGATGTATGCATGTAATCTTATGTTTCTTGATAACGCTGCCTCCTAAATCCACCTTCACCCTCTGCACCAACATTGTAATATTCGTTAAAGCCACTCTCTCTTTTATTGTTTTCCCTTTCTCTAAAATCATTGTCTACACACACATTTGAAAGTAATTACAACATTTAACTTGACATAAATTTAAATATACAAAAATACAACAAAAATAAACAAAATCGAAGAGAATTACCAGAAATGTTCTCTTGTCCTAAGACATTCCATACATTCACAAGTGTAGGAGTATCAATGTGCAACCTATCTGAGAAGGTTACATCCATATCACTTTATTTATCACATTCTGTAGTTGATCTATTCATAGACTCATTTGAAAATATCCTCCGATGAGATTGTTGTTGGTCACTCAGAGTCTCGGTCGAAGAAGGAGTTCCTCTTCTTCCTTCTTGGGAGAGCCTAGAGCGTTTGCAAGGAATGTTTGGAGAATCCTGTGTTGACATCTCTCATCAATATCTATCCTTTGGAAATTCATGAAAAGCTAAGCACAAGACAAGTACGAGTTAATATCTCCAACATTGACCAACAAAAATATGAAGAAAGAAAAAAAGAAGATAAAATTAATATAAATGTTCTTTATGTTAGACACAATTATAATAGGGTGATTCATAACTCCACTACTCATTCCCATTTAAAATATATTTTGGTTCCTTAATATTAGCAAAAATAACCTTGGTAAATCTACCAAAAGCACATTGGTCAAAGTCTTGTAACGGAGTAGCAACTATCTATATGGGAAATCAGATTTCATGCATACAATAGGTATGGAGCACAGTCCATGAAAATCAACAATTAACTTTACTCCATATTTGGTTGGATGGAAGCAATCTTCCATCTACAAAGAAATGGCACTAAGTATCAACTTGTCTATATTACACTTAGAGGGATAATTAATAGAGAAAATGTATTATATGATTGCAAGTTGTTGAATTCTATTTATGAAAGACATTTTTATATACTAAGCGTCTGTGATTAGATGATTTGACACTGCTAAGACATTCGTTTATATGAGGTTATAAAGCTTTGTTATATGCTTACTGACCTTCTTCCAATGACCTCGTTGATATAGGGGCTGAGAATGGCCTCTAGATCATTTTGGTAGATCCATCATGTCAGAAACCCCATGGACAACTAGGACATGGACGGGTGATTTCAGTTCTTGTGTAAATACAAAGGGTAATACATCACCATCTTCAACTAGTATCTTATTCAAAGGTTAATAGAAGCTCATATTCAACTAAATTCTTGTGTAAATACAAAGGGTAATATGTCATTAACAAGGGTCTTTCAAAGGGTATATACTCTTATCCAATACATATGAATTTTACTTACTCTGATTAAGAGAGAGATAAAGAAATGGAATCAGCTTCATATCTTACCCATATGATCTATGTGAATATTACAATATAGTTAAGAGTGTAGTGTTTCAATCTAAGGTATAGGAAACTAATCACAAGAATGATGATGCAAGTTCAAATTGCATTTCTTCTAGTTTTGTAAATGAGGCTTTGACATGAAATATTGATGTCCTTTATCAATTTCGCTATCAATGCGAAGCAACTGTTACATATTTCGGTGTATATATTCTGGAGGTTGAGGGAATGACTATAGTGAATATACTACCTATGTTTCACCGTTTGTTTTCTAGTTGATGTGTTATATTAATGCATATTTTCCATAACATATTACAATGTAATATGCCATAACATATATTACTATATAACATATATTACATTGTAATATGTTATAACATATTACAATTTAATTATATGTTATAACATATTACATTGTAATATGTTATAACATATTCCATTGTTATAACAGTGAATATACTACCTATGTTTCAGTGTATTTGTTCTTGAGGTTTAGGGAATGACTTCATTGAATATACTACCTATGTTTCAAAGTTTGTTTTTATTTATAATAGTTTTATAATGGATATCATTGTTTTTGGGTTTCCTAGTAGCCTTGTCACACCCCGAGAATAAAACCTTCATAAAGTTTGATTTCTGCAAGTTCTTGGCAAATATAATGCACTAACAATTTTTAAATTTTAGGGGTACCAGGTCATTCAGGTACTAGTCTCAGTTGATCCATATGTTAATCCATCAAAACTACTCACATCTGGGTTATTTTAAGTCTAGGATGGTGAATGACCAGCCAACATGTTTCTCTCCCAACCATTGAGTGGTTGCCTATGGTAAGAAGATCATGTCAACAATGAAGGTTTTTTACAGTATATAAAATCTTTTATTTCTATATTAGACTTTATTATCCAAAATGAAGTATTCAGTATAATTATTCCTTTAGTCAAGGGGTCACTACAATTTCAAAATACCACCAAAGTGGGAGGCTGGTTCCTTTTTTAGCATTTTATTATGATAAGAGTCTATGGTTTGGAAGAGAAGCCATATCAAAAGTGAGTGTTGAATTTGGTTGTTCTAGAGACTAAAAAAAGTGAAATTCAGTCAGTTACTGACTAAAAAGACAAGCATATTACATTAAATGTTGATCAAATGAATTTCAAGGAAAAACCAAATCTACACAAGTAGGTCACTCATGTCTTACATAGAGATGTGACCAAGACTCATGGAAATATATAGGACATGTGAAGCATAGGGGGATATTTACTTACCCATTATCATTACATCTCACTAGATGGTTTCAAGATGTGTTTTGTCAATCTTGTCAAAATATAAATGACTCTTAACAATGAATATTTCTTTCTCTTGTTATTAAATGAAGAACACAGAAAAATGCAAAACTTGGCGTGAATTACATAATCATGTTAAGCATAGGGGGGTATTTACTTACCCATTATCATTAGGTCTCACTAGAGGGTTTCAAGATGTGTTTTGTCAATCTATTTCAAATATAAATGACTCTTAGCAATGAATATTTCTTTCTCTTGTTATTAAATGAAAAACACATAAAAATGGAAAACTTGACGTGAATTGCATAATCATGTTAATCATTGAGTTTTTGAATGAAAGTTTTGTTTGAGGCCTCAACTAAGGGAGCATATATCAGGGAATCAAATCCAATATAGGGCCATACATGCCCAAAGTAATTTGGTTGGATGAAATACATTTCATGCTATTTTCCTTGCTTCAACAATCAAAGGTATTATCTCCTTGGGAAAATTGACATTTGTAAATGCAAGGTGTCTAAGGGATTGAGGGAATTTTATCCTTGTACATGCAACAAACATACCATATGCATTCACTTGTTGAGAAGTAGTGAAATGGTATTCAAGGTCTTATAGATCAAGGGATCCCATGGATTTTATTTATAATATGAGAATCCCATCTAATAAGGACATCATTTCATGTGTAGGATTCCTTAAATCAAAGGTATTGTCTCGTTGGGAAAATTAACATTCATAAATGCAAGGTGTCTAAGGCATTGAGGGAATTTTATCCTTCTATGCGCAACAAACATACCATATGCATTCACTTGTTGAGAAGTTGTTCAATGTTATTCAAGGTGTTATAGATCAAGGGACCCCATGGATTTTATTTATAATATGAGAATCCCATCTAATAAGGACATCATTTCATGTGTAGGAATCCTTCAATATCCTCAATATGTTGAATAAACTTTATAATCCACTTGCATTATTAAAACCATAAAACCAATATTTAATATCATCAAAATATTTTGAATACATTTTATAATCTAGATTCACATTATTAAAAACCTACAACCAATGTTTTGTAGCATCAAGTGCAAAAAGATTGAAAACACCATAACTTATGAAAGAGTTAATATAATTTAACGGTAAACAAGGCATTGTAAGAAACTTTGTAAGAAACTTAGGGTACTCTAATATTACATATGTAAAAATGAATTTATAAATTGAATTCTTAAAGATTTGAATTTTTTATAAAATACAAAACATTTGAATTAAAAAGTTGGACAGGTTGATTTTTTTATGAAATTTTTATAAAATACAAAATGTTTGAAATGACTATGAGTTGGTCGGGGGGAGCCATCCATGTGGCCAATCCATGGGCGTGCCCATGGCTTGGCCATAGGGCTGTCCCCACATGACCATGTCACAACCAATTTTAATAAGAGGATTATCTATGCACAGAAAAGCAGGGCATTTGAATCTAAGTCTTTAACACTGAAGTGAAAGACAATAGATTTAGCTCCTGGCCAACTTCTCAGGCATAGACTAATCAATTAAATGCTTACTCTATTCTTAATATTTGATTGTTAAATGTCTATATCAAATTTAAAAACTTAATATTTGATTGTTAAATGTCTATAACAAATTAATTAAATCCATATTGTTTATATATTATTTATTGATGTCTATATATCAAATTCCCATTTTTAAGTAAATCCATATTGTTTATAAATTTATTGTTTGTGTGTATAATTTGAACATATAAGCAAGTAATTTTTAAATTGTCTTCCTATTTTATTTTTAAATTTATTTAAAAAAATTACATATATATGCTTTAAATGGTTTCCATTGTATTTATATTTCACAAATATTCCTTTACAATTTATAAGATAGACAATAATGTACAACAAGGAATTCCAGAATCAACAATCTGTAAAATAATATTTATAAATTATGATAATCTAATATTACATATTAGATTATCATAAGTGATTTTTAAATTGTCTTCCTATTTTATTTTTAAATTTATTAAAAAAAATTACATATATATGTTTTAAATATTTTCCATTGTATGTGTATTTCACAAATATTCCTTTACAAATTATTGGATAGATAATAATGTACAACAAGGAATTCTAGAATCAACAATCTATAAAATAATATTTATAACTTATGATAATCTAATATTACATATGTAAAAATGGATTTATAAATTGAATTCCTAAAGATTTGAAATTTTTATAAAATAAAAAACGTTTGAAATTA
>SNQJ01S0010690.1:87054-139381 GCA_010110895.2 Picea sitchensis | reverse complement strand
ACAAAATGTTTGAAATGACTGTGACTTGGTCGTGGGGGGGCAACCATGTGGCCAAGCCATGGGAGTACCCATGGCTTGTCCACGGGGTTGGCCCCCATGACCAAGTCACAGCCAATTTTAATAAGAGATTATCTATGCATAGAAAAGAAGGTGGCCAAGTCACAACCAATTTTAATAAGAGATTGTCTATGCACAGAAAAGGAGGGCATTTGAATGTAAGTCTTTAACACCAGAGTGAAAGATAATAGATTCGGCTCCTGGACAACTTCTTAGGCACATACTAATCACTTAAATGCTTACTCTATTCTTAATATTTGATTGTTAAATGTCAATATCAAATTTAAAAAGCTAATATTTGATTGTTAAATGTCTACATCAAATTAACTAAATCCATATTGTTTATAAATTATTTATTAATGTCTATATCAAATTCCCATTTTCAAGTAATTCCATATTGTTTATAAATTTGTTGTTTCTGCAAGTATAATTTGAACATAAAAGATATAATTGTTAAATTGTCTTCCTATTTTATTTTTAAATCTATTAAAAAAATTAAAAATATTGTTTTAAAAATTTGCCATATTATATATATATATATATATATAAGAGAACATTTATATTTTAAGAAATAGAAGAATAGATTTATATTTAAAAGAAATATAATTTATTAAAAAGATTAAGATGATGTTCGTCGGATAATATTTGAATATAACCAAAATAACGAAAAATTATATGCACACATACCAAAACTAAAATCTAAATACTAATTTTAACAAATTTAAAATAAGCATAAACATAAAAATAAAGATTTTTTCTACCTATACCAAACTATATAACACATTTATGAACAGAGTTTTATAACACTTTTATAATTAGAATGTACAAATATTAACAGATTTGAAATAAACATAAATATTTCTTCTACCTGTACCAAACTATATAACACATTTATGCACAAAATTTTATAACACTTTTATAATCAGAATGTACAAATATTAACAAATGTACAAATATTAACAAATTTGAAATAAACATAAAGATTTATTCTACCTATACCAAACTATATAATACATTTATGCACATAATTTTATAACACTTTTATAATCATAATGTAATCTATTTTACAATTACACAAACTAATCACAAGTTCATCAAACAGTTACACAAATTGATCAAACAATTACTCATATCTATATCTGTTTTTTGCTTATTTAGTTCAACTAACTGCAGAGTAATAATAAATTAAGAAGTTAGTTGAAACATTTCAAATTAATCAGATTAAGTGGAAAACTGCTAATATACAAGGCACAATTAATTTGGACAGGTGATATAAATATTTGAAAACATTTTTGACATTTCATATTTCTTTGAATGATGAGTCAAATACGCTTAAAAATGAAAAACATGTTGGCATTTTCCCATCACATGTTTGTTGTTTGGTTTTGTACAAGACGGGAAATTGTGAAAAATCTTGTGTTACATGGTTATGAGAGAATGTTGGGCATTTGTATTTGGGTTTAATATGCACATTTTCCATTCGAGGTAGCATCAATAGGATAGAGAAGGAAGCTAGAGACATAATGGCCTTGGTCACCTATCTTCTCTGCCTAGTTTTAGGACAACACACAGCCCCAATGAGATTTGAATAATTTTGTTGTTAAATCAGTTTACTAGGGTGTACACTAGCACACTATTCAGCAGGTTAGTTTAAAATTGTTGGTTGATATCCTTCTTTTGGAGGGAACAAGGCCTGTGTTATTTTTGTGTGAGTAAGAATGTTGACCTGGTTAGGCCGAAGCGATTTGATAATATAGACTCAGAGTTTCTGAAAAATACATGGCACTTATATTACAATAATAATTTCAACTTTTGAGGCCCAAATAGAGATGAATGAATAAAAATTGAGTCAAGGTAAAGGCTAAGTAGACTCTGCATTAATTTCATTTCCAGCTGTTAAGTCTTTGAATAATATCACCACTCTAAAAATGGAGTCCAGGGAAAGGCTAAGAAGACAGTGCATGATTTTTGTTTCAAGTTGGTAACTCTTTGAATAATATGACCAAGTTACCATATCAGTTATAGGGATAACGCAACATTCTGGATTTTTTTCAACTATTATCAAATTGGGTTATGCAATTATCAAAATTGGGTTATATAATTGTTGGTGAAATCTTAATTTTTTTTTCTTAAATTACATTTTAACCCTACAATTTCAATTTCAATTCACCTGTGCTAGATATCGCTACCCAGGAGCCATGCAATAGACATTATAGCTCTAAATATTTTTGAAATTGTACAATGATCAAATGTAGCCACGATATCGTCCTCTCCAACAAGGGATGGAATTGCAGACTGAAAAGGGGATGAGTGAGACAAATTTGAGTCATCTATCAAACTAACAACGCTTCCTGGACCCTAAATCAAGGTCCATTTAAATAAACTATATCATGTCCTCTGCAAAACTAGATATTCTCTGGGTAGTGCATGGTATTAGAAGATCAATATGTTGGGCATTTGTATTTGGGAATTACAATATTTTGGCTTGTGTTACATGGTTATGAGAGAATGTTCTGAATTTGTATTTGGGTGTTACAGTGGACTGTGACTTGGCCATGGGGGGAAATCCCTATGGCCAAGCCATTGGCATGCCCATGCTTTGGCCACAGGGGCCACCATAAAAATTAAAATTAAAATTAAAAAAAAAAAAAAAATTAAAATAACAAATTAAAAATTACAATTAAAATTAAAAATTAAAATAATGACATATAAATTAAATTTAAAAATTAAGAATTACATTTAAAGGTTTTGTGCTTACCTGAAGCTCGACCCGCCCGACCACCCACCAACACAACAACCCAACCACCCGCATGAGCGCCCGCCAACACGACGTTCGTGCCAACACAATGTTTGTGCCAAGCTCACAATCACTCACTCACTCACTCACTCACTCACTATCACAATCGGGAAGAGCTGAGAAAAACATTACAATTACGATGTGCGGTTAATATATAAACAGTTTTTTAGCCGAAAGAATATTTCGGCTGAAAGAATAGTTTGGCCAGAAGAATAGTTCAGACGAAATATTCTTTCAGACGAAATAATTTTTTGACTTGAATATCTTTCAGCTGAAAACATATTGACAGATGGAAAAAATACGTTCGACTAAATTTCTACACGTAGATCAAGGGTGTTGTCACTGTACCATTCGATTTGACATTCCAGGGTTCGACCGAAAAATAGTATTAGTTCGAGTGAAACAATGTTTTCAGAATTTTGGATATCAAATTGTCACGAAAGTGTTACCCACCTTCATGATTTTAGCCCATAGTAACCTTTAAATATTTGAAAATTTGAACATTTTATACCCCTTGGATGATTTGAATATGGCTTTCATGGATTTGTAATGTTTTATCCAAGCTAACAATGATGAAATTGTTCTTGCTACTAGGGTTTATAGAAATAATAAGATTTTATTGTTGAACATATCCATGATCTTGTAATAGGAAGTTTGTACATGAAATTAAACCCTTGGTGCTCTATTTATCCTTCTTGACAACATGCCATCCCTTGTTTTAAAATACCTATTCATAGGCTTCAATTGAAAGTGAAATCAACTTGTCTTATTTAAGGAACTTCCACCATATGGGAACATCATCCTTTAATGCATGACATAGTCCAATTCTCCCAATAATATGACATACTGACTTTCCATACTTTATGCATTATTTAGTACTATGACCATTATATTTTTCTTTAAAAAATATATTTGAAAATAGGATTAGCATTTTGAAAAAAAACATTGTTTTTCAAAGGAACTCCTTTATGTGGCTAGGGTTTCGAGGAGGCAAATCTAAAATGATCACCAATCCCTAAATATTTCTTTGAATATATATTATAAGAACAATTATGAAATTCCATACTCACTCTACATCTATTGACATTGGTTTGATAAAAATATAGGAACTCTATCGAAATATATCTATTCTATAATCTACACAACCATCATTGAAAAAATCCTAAAATAGTTTATTTATAATCAATGATAACTTCAATTCAAAGACTTCAATTTGGATAGTTGTTTTACGAACTTGGGAAATTTTTCATATTAACTCATATCTATAATATATTTATTTAGATTCTACATAGATATTTTTAGAAATGTATCTTAATATCATCATCCTCTTTTTTCCTTCGATAATGTACAAAAAAATAATAAATAAACACTTTTTTTGCCTAAGAAAAACCTTTGATCCCACTTATTCTGAAACTCAATAGATACAAGGTCAAATATAAACTATCAAATTGACAATAAACTCTTAAATTTAGAAACAAAAAAAATTGATTCACAATATAAAAAACATAAGAACGTAGAGAGAACCATTAAAGTAGGGTAACACCATCAAATACTCCTTATGGAAGGAATCACTTCACAAGCCATGCTTTCTACAATACAATGATAAACATCCAACATACCTTAATGCAATAATACTCCGATGTATTTATACTTTATCATGAATATTCCTAGGGGTTTATGCCAACTAACCATTATTATTATATTATTTCCTCTAGGTACATAGTGAGCCAATTCCATGATTATGGTCAAATTACATTCGTTATCCCCCTTGGTACCTCCCTATGTACGCCATAATATTATGTTATGATCCAATTCCTTAAAAATTATAATACATCAATGAATATAGTCCAATTATATGGGAAAACTGATCCAGGTGGATATTGGTGGCCACCCACCTGTTCCACTAATTCAAAATGATTTCACATCTTGGTCGTTTTGCTACAAATTTTTGGGTCCCAAAATTATGGGGACATTTTCAGGACCTAAATGAAGTTTTTTTGACATGGTACATTATCCCTAAAGAGAGAGATGTGTTGGCTACCCTCATTTGCAAGAAGCTAATTAAAAAGAGGTCGAAAATGAATTTTAACATAAAGAATCAATGAGAAAACCATAAACATCCAAAAACATAACCCTATAATATTAAATTCCAAACGTTTTGTGGGCTATGACGTGGTTAGTTGATGCATCAACTTCCCTAGGGTGTTACTTTTGCATATGATCTCTATTTTGGGTGCTCTGAATAGGGTCTTCACTTCGTGAACTTGTTTTAGGTGGGAGATAGGGTACAGTTGCATTTTCATAAAGAGAACCTCAAAGGACCCCATATGAAGCTCCTCCCACTCCGATATGGGTCTTACACCATCACTAAGACTATAGGTGAGAATGATTTTGAATTAATTATTACCCATTTCCTTGGATTGCACCCCATATTTAATGTGGAATTGCTTCGACCATATTTTCCACCTCTCACGGACAATTCGAATGTGGTAGATGATCCAGCTCGATATCGGTGGCCACCCACCTTTTCCGACTGGCTCAAAACAGTTTTCTGGCAATTTTGGCAGTTTACTATTTTTAGCAGTTTTTAACTTCTGGGGCCATTTTGAGGGCTCAAGTGAAGTTTTTCTTATATATATGTTCTAAATTATGGCCAAAGGCATGATTTAGCCCCCAAAATGAATCTTCTCGACAGTACCTTTCCAACAAGCTATCACACACCTAAAATGGAGATCATATGCAAAAGTTACGACCCCAGGAAGTTGATGTACTAACTTACCCAAACGGGGCCCACATGACTTTTGGCGCTTCATATCCTAGGGTTAGGCTTTAGGATGTCTATGGTTTTGGCATTCTTTCTTATTATAAAAATGCCTTCAGAGCCTCATTGTAACCATCTTCTTGCGAATGTGAGTAGCTGTCACATCTCTTCTCAGAGATAAGTTGTCACCATTCTAGCGAGTCTTTCACTCTGTATTTTTACAGTCTCTGTACATTTATTTCATTAATAGAAATCATGTATCACTGTATATCTTTGTTTATGGTTGCATCTTTGATACATTTATGTTATCTTATTAAATATCTATGATATCTCTCTGCATTTCTTTATTATATCTCCACTCGCATTTCGTGCCAAAAATAATCCGGATCAATAGAGCACTTAATTCCTAAATAACTCAATATTGATTGCATTGAGTAGAATATAATTGATGCAACACCCCTACCTCAACATGTTTTTCTTGACTTCCCATTCTAAGGATCGTTCTTAATCTCCCTTTGATTCAAAATGACTCTTTGATTCTCGACTGAAATATTCACACTTGTGACCACAGTTCCTTCTTAGGAGTTACTCCTACGTGAACAAACACTAGGTGCAAACTATTACCTACGTGACCAGTGGCACGACCACTAAATTAACCTGAAAAGGCATCTCAAATTTCATGACTTTATGATTTATGAGGTGAGTCCCTCTGACTTCTTAGACCCCCAAAACCCCAAAAATTTCTAACGGTTCTTTAGCTCCTCCCTTATGTCTTCACCGTATGACCTTCAATCAAGTACTGGGGGCCACCTTCGAGCACGTCGGGATTTTTCGACTTTCGAGTTCGTGATGCGACTCTTATCCTTTTCCTGAAGTTCAAACTCATGACTTCCTCTCCTCATATCAATGGTCCTGATTCTTCCATGATTTGACTGTCCATATCAAGTTGAGACTTCGCGAATCAGGATTTCACGACTCTTGACTCCGAGTCACAACTTTCTCCATGCTCTAGAATTTTGAAATGACGAAATTCAAAGAACTATATCAATGACTCTCAATAATCCAGATCTGACGCCTATTATCCCTCTTGAGATTACGAATGCTTAAGGACTCTCTCCTTAACCTGTGAGATCCAACGGTCCATGGAAAATCTGTAGTTCTCCCTTCGAGAAACTTCAACCATCTGTTCAATTTCTTGATAACTCCTAGCCAAATAGATTGGCGTCTTTTCTCCTGAGCTTGATTATGTGAGGTGACTTCAACCCTCATCTCACCTTCGGATTCTTTGAAGTCTATATCCCTCCCAAGCTTGGTTCTTATTACAAATCAAGGGTTCTAAGGAATCCTGCACGAACTCCTTGCATCCTTCACGACAATCATTGATTATCTAATGTCTTCCTCTTCTGCGCACACCTTGCAAAAAAATTCCTTCAACCACTCACTTGGGTTGGAAAAGTATAATACTTCAACCTACCCACACACTCCTTGTATAGCTCTGTGGTATACTCTCACTTCTAATGGTATGAGAACAATGGTATCTCTCCTGAGATTTTTTGAGGTAAAACTCAAAGTCTTGTCAACACACTCTTTGTAGACCTTCACTACACTCCTTGCAGGAATTTCTCAAGATAAGAAACAATTGAAAATCATACTCCCCCTCTCATAGGTCTCATACATTGAACATGAAATCATACACATAAGCATTAAAACAAATTCATAATAGAGTATACAAGAAAACTATAAACATACCATTCAATAGATGTACACAGTAACCATCAATACACCATGAAATTGGATGAAAACATCTTATATTAATTCAAGTGCTCCTGTACATGGATTCAATAGAAACATCTATCTGCTTATACCACTTCTACAATCTATGTTCTACTCTGCTCTCCTATTTTCTCTTTCTCTACATCTCTAATTCTTACAATGAGAATAATAATACAATACAATACATGCGAGGGAGATTTCTAGAGTTTTCCCTCCTACAACTTCAAGCTATATACTCGAATTAAAGACTACAATAACTTTACATTGATAACATTAAATGCCTATGGATGGAAAATGAGAGCAACCGCTCAAGATTTGCATTACAATATATGGACCATAAATGCAAACATATCATTTCCAGATATCACTTTAATGCCTCATTTTGTTCAAATTAAAAATATATCCAAAATGTGCGCTGGTGCATATCCAGCTGTCCTCCACTTGCGTATTCTTCCTTTGTCGACGATGCTCCTGCATCATACTCCTCTGGTTGAAAAATTCATGAACTCCTACTCATGAGCTCCTGCACTGTCTATCCATGTTTCTAGATATTTGGTTCACTTTCCCAACTGACATCCTCAATCAGGTGTTCTTTTCACTTCACCAAATACTCAAAATATGTCTTTCTCTGGGATTTCTCGCTAACTCTCCCATCAATGATCGTTTCCATCTGCAACTTTTCAACTACATGCATCTATTTGACCCATTGAACTTCCTTCTGATCCTCTGATCCCTCTATTTCATCTGCTCTATAAGGATACAAATCTACTACATTGAATATGGGTGATATTCCTACCCCATATGGAAATTTTATTTCATAAGAATTTGACTCAAATTTCCGTAAAATATTACACGACCATATCTTTTTCATCTTCATCTTATTATATGTTCCCCTTGTTAACCTTTATTTTCTTATATGCGCTAAGAATAAATCTCCCACTTCAAATTGAAGATTTCTCCTGTGTTGATCTTCTCTATTCTTATATTCCTAGTTGGAATTCTGCAACCACTCTTTAATCTTATTGTGGAGCTCTTACATTTCTGCTGCAAAATATTTCATTCCAACACTTGTGAACTCACTCTACTCTAAGTCTCTCAAATCATACACTCCTCTTGGCTTCATTCCATATATTATATGGAATGGGCTTTGTCCGGTACTCTTGTTAGGTGAGTCATTATATGCAAATTCCACTTGTGGCAGAATTTGATCCCACTGACTATGATGTTCAACTACTAAACTCCTCAAAAAATACCCTAAAATCTGATTTACTACCTCAGTCTGTCCATCCGTCTGAGGGTGAGATGTTGAGATAAAAGATAAATCTGTTCCCAGTTTCTTCCATAGTTTCCTCCAGGAATGACAAACAAATTTGGTATCTCTATCTGAAACAATACTCTTGGGTAAACCATGAAGTCGAACAACTTCTTTGAAAAACAGGTTTGCAATGTGTGTTGCATCACTAGTTTTATGACATGGAATGAAATGTGCCTTTTTGGAAAATTTGTCAACTACCACAAATATGGAATCAAAACCCCTCTATGTCCTTGGCAGTTCTAACACAAAATCCATGCTTAACGTGTCCCACAGGCTCTCTGGTATTGGCAATGGTTGATACAATCCTATATTTTGTTGCTTCCCTTTTGTGTGCTGGAAAATTCTACATATGTTGACAAATTTCTTGACATCCATCCTCATCCCTAGCCAATAATACAAGCTGCTCAGTTTCACAAATGTCTTTTCATGGCCGAAATGTCCAGCCAATCCCCCACTATGTTTTTCCTTCAAAAGGTATTCTCTCATAGAACTCTTCAGGATACACAACTGATTTCCCTTGAATAATAATCCATCCCGAATTAAATATTCTATCCATTATCCTTTGTCTCTTAGAACAAGATTTTCACATGCTTCATAAATGTCCTTGAAATATGAATCATCCGTGTACATATCCTTAAGGATATCAAAACCTAAGGTCTTCACACAAAACTCCTGCAGAATCAAACATTTCCTGCTCAATGCATCGACAACCTTGTTAGTAGTTCCAGAAATGTGCTTTATAAAAAAAGTAAAGTTCTGCATAAATTCAACCCATTTTGCATGTTTCTGGTTCAAATTTTCCTGTTTGGTTATGAATTGTAAAGCATGGTTGTCGCTATACAAAACAAACTCTTTCGGAACCAGGTAGTGTCTCCATTTCTTCAAGGCTTGTATGACTGCATAAAAATCTTTATCATATGTGGAATATTTCATCATGGTCTCGTTCAACTTCTCACTGAAGTATGTAATTGGTCTATTGTCTTGAATTAAGACTTCTCCAACTGAAAATCCACTTGCATCACATTTGAATTGAAATGTTTTACTGAAATCTGGCAAAACTAGAACTTCTTGTTCAGTTATCTTCTCCTTCAACAATTTAAAACTTTTCTCCACTCCCTCTATCCAATGAAAAGATTTATCTCTTTTCTTAACTGTGTCCATCATTGATGCACTAATCCCACTAAAATTTCAGATGAACTTCCTGTAAAAATTGACTAGTCCATGGAAGCTTCTGACTTCAAAGATATTCTTTGGTGATGGTCATTCTTTGATCGCTTTCACATTTTCTAGATCCATATTCAACTCATTTGAAAAGATCACAAAACCCAAATAAATGAGTTCTTTCTTCATGAAATATGAGTTCTTTGTATTTATCAGCAACTTCTCTTACTGCAACCTCCTCATCACTAGAGTTAAATGTCTCAAGTGTTCTTCCTCAATCTTACTCAAGATCAGTATATCATCAAGATACACAATTACAAATTTTCCAATGAAATCTTTCAAGAATTCATTCATCAATCTCATGAAAGTACTTGGCGCATTAGTCAAACCAAACGGCATGATAAGCCATTCATACAGTCCTTCATCTGTCTTAAATGTTGTCTTCCATTCATCACCTTCTCTCATTCTAATATGATGATATCCGCTTTTCAAATCAATTTTTGAAAAAAAAAATTCCCCACTCAAGAAATCCATCATTTCATCCATCTTGGGTAAAGGAAATCTATACCTAATGGTGATCTTGTTTATATCCCTCGAGTATATACACATTCTCCATCCACCATATTTCTTTGGACTTAACACTATTGGAACATCGCATGGACTCAAGCTTTCTTATCAACCCTTTGTCCATCAAATATTGGAGTTGCTTATTAACTTCTTCATTCTTCTATGGTGTCAATCTGTACGCTTCTTTGTTTGGTAAAATCGCTCTTGGTATAAGGTCAATATGATGGCTTATACATTTAATGGGTGGCAATGAACAAGGTAAATCATCCACCACTATATCAGCGAAATTCTCCAACAGTTCCTGAATCTCCTCAAGTAGATCATATATTGAAGTACTAGTCAAAATGACTCTAGGTTTCCTAACCAAAACAAGTTGCATTTCTTCTCCCTTCTTGACTTCATCCAGAATTTCCTTCCCACTCATGAGAATTATAGTGTTTCTGCTTTCTGCTTTCACCTTCTTATCTCCAATTGGCAACAACATATGCACCCTACCATTATTTTCTAAGGTATATATGTTCGTTCTTTCATCATGGATAACATTTATGTCATATTGCCACAACATCCCCAACAAAAGATGACAGACATCCATGGGAATAAAATCACATAAGATCTCATCTCTATATCCCCCTATCTTAAATTCAACTAAACATTGTTTAGTGACTATTACCTGCTGTCCCTTTTGCAACCATGAGACTTTGTATGGGATTGGATATGAAACTGTCTCCAATTCCATATTTTCCACCATCTCTGTGGATACTATATTATCTTTGCTTCCACTATCCACTATTACCTTGCATACTCTATCCTTGGTCTTGCAAGTAGTTTTGAACAAAATGTTCATTTGGACTAGATTATCCATCTCCTTCTTTGGTTTCAAGAGAATTTTCCTCATCATTAAGGATCTTCCGCCTTCTGCATATTCTGCTTCAACATTTCTCCTTTGTTCTTCTGAAATGTGAGCTTCGCCCCCTCCATCTCTTTTTCTATCAGGACATTCAAAATATTTTTGTTTGATCTTTCCACAAAAAAAACACTTTATTTCGCCTCCTCTGCCTCTTCCTTTTCCCTCTTCCCCTTTGACCTTTCTTTTGGGCCAATTTTTCTTCTCCTTCAGAGAAATCTGATAAGCATATTCTACGTTTATGATCGTCACCATGCTCATCTCATATTCAATGTCATATCTCAGGCCATTCATGTACCTGGAGACCTTTTAATCATCGCTCTCACGATGAGTTTCTCTAATATTTATCTGATAAAATTCTTCAGTGTATTCCTTCACTGTCATCCCCTTTTGTCTCAAATTCTTCACTCTTCGAAACAAATTAATTTGGTAATCTCTGGGTATGAATTTGTCTTTCATTTTCACTACCATCCTATCCCATATTTTGATTCTTTTCTTTCTTTTTCAATGCTTGTTTGCCTGTAGTTCATCCCACCAGAGTGTTGCATGCCCTTTAAGTCTAGTGACAACATGTTTTACTTTCTTATCCTCCTCGATATATTCATAATAGAAGTACTTATCCAGAGCTCTAAACCAATCTAACATCTCCTCAATGTCTAAGTTTCATTCATACATTAGGATGCCCATTTTTTCTCTAGTCCCTATACTTGCAACATGATGCAGGAGCATCACTCCACCTTAGTGAAAGTGCCAACACGCTAGCATGCAAAGGAGAAAGGGAGAGGCGTGGACCCTCCCATTTTTAAATTTGAAATAATCCTATATGGGTTATTGTGTTGTAAGTCTAATAAATGTTAGGCCACACCTTTGTATAGGTAGTGGTTATGGTTGCCTTAAATGGTTTCCTATAGCAGGTCCAGATCGTAGTCAGGTCTGGACATCCATTTATGTAATGACCCATAGAATTATGGTGTCATATTTGAGATAGCGATAGAACTAAAGTGATGGTGAGGATAATCTTGCAGAGCCCTCACTTTGTAATTAAGGAGACTTGAGAGAGATAGATATAAGGTGGAGACGCCTTAGGAGGTCTTAGAAGTTTTGAGAGAGAGCTTGAGAGAACTTGGACTTTGTTACATTCCATTTTTTGTAAACATCTATATAGACACACAGAGATAATAGAAAAGAAGTTTTTCCTGCATGTTGTTGTTCATGTGTTTATGTATTCCATGAATGAATGTTGTAGATGTATGATAATTTTCATTTATAGTAGGAAGATAGATTCCTCTAGTTTTGTTTGAGTTTGTTGTATCATTCTAGGTTATTTAGGCTATGCAAGGAGTGCACAAAATAACGTTGGAAGTTATGTAGCCAGTGCAAGGAGTGCACACCTGAATATTGAATCGAGCTCAGGAACAGACATACTAGGAGGGCACACTAGAATAATTCACACACTCAAGGAGGAGCCTCAGAGTTACTGAACACTTCAAAGTGCTGCAGACGCCTCCCGAGCACATCCACGATCACCAGGACCTTCTATTCCTTAGGCCCGAAGAGCTAGAACACTCTCCCAAAATCCCTTTCGGGACCTTGTCACCCACATAACGCTCTTTGTGATCTCCCTCCTTGAAATTGGGAAATCGAAATTCGCAATTTCACAAATCCTATAGTCGCGTGTTTCTCACTTCACAATTCCTCGAAGTCCAATGCGAGTCAACGCTGACTTCTCCTCCGCTATCGAAATTTCTCCCTATCGGGAAATCGCTACTCGCAACATCAACAGTTGGAGTTTTCAACCTTCGATACCCGATGCGCCGAATCTCCGATACTACACCACCTGCCCACTTACCTGTTCCTCTGTGGCCCACACTACATAGGCAGATTGGGAAATCACGTATCAGGATATCGCGATTCCCGTTGCACCAATTCACGGACCCTTCCAAGTCCCAATTCCTGATATGGGTGGACACCTATCAGTTTCCAAATGCTATGACAGTGGGACCCATCGCAGTTCATAGTTTCACGACTCCTCCATGATTCTCTCGACACTAAGATCTCCAAAGTGCCAAACCCCGATGTACTTACGGGTGCTCTCCTCCACGTCACCCTTACCTTGTCATGCTATCGGGTATCGCAGGATCGCGATCTCCACTGTAGCGATTTCTTTGCAAGTGGAAACTTCGACTGCCGAACCCCGACTCCTAGGGATCTCACACCACGTGTCCCAACAACGATCAACGACTCCAGCTGCGTCGGGAAATCGCTAATCATGATTTCAACAGGCATAAAACTCCTACCTCTACAAAACTCGATGAGCCGAATCCCGATGGCTCTTGGCTCCTCCCTGCGTCTAAGGCGTAAATCCTGTGCAACTTCTCCAAGATTTGGCTGCTGTCGGGACTTTGCTAATCTCCCTTGCGAATCTTGGTTGTCGCCTCCTCCTTTCGAGAATTTCTCTCCAAGCCTGCAACTACAACTCTACATGACCCTTGTTCGATGAACCTTCTGGGCTCTCTTCCATGATATCAGAAGTGTTAACCCTCCTGATATTTTCCCCTCTGACTCCTTCAGATGGATTCGTGCACCCTCCTTTCACTCTTCATTCAACAACTTTACAAGTGTTGAGGTTCCTTGACTCTGCGCACTTCCTGTAGTATCAGCCTCTATCTTCTGTTGCTCAGGTTAACAACTGAGACTTCCAGGTGGATGAGAATAAGTGTTTAACTATCGAGCCTTCATCAACGCACTCTCTGCGGATGAATTCAACTGCAGTCTATGCAGGAATCTCCTGGCTCAGACAGAGAAACAATTGAAACTCATTCTCTCTCTTCTTTTCAGACTTCAGATTGAAAACATGAAATCACCTGCACCGCATACACAAAAGCAAATGCATATACAGAAAACAAACATTCATGGGCACATTTATAATATACACAGAGAAACAACACCAACCATGGACTTGAATCAAAGACTATTTCTATTAATTCAACTGCTTGTACATGGATGTTCTTCACAGTATTCTCTGCTTGCTCTGCTCTTCTCCTGAATGCTTGATTTTCTTAATGTTACAATGATACAATGAGGGTGTCTATATCCATTTTCCCTCTCGGATTCTAAACTATCAAATATACAATTAATTTCCTATCTAATCAGCATTAAGACTATTAAATGCCTTCCTATCTACTAAGGATGAGAGCTTAAAGGCTCAAGGTCCCCTTTACAATACAAGTGTACCGTCTCTTAAATGAACCCTTTAAGATCACGCAACAGTTCAAAGTATTTTAAAATGTGTGCTAGCTTGCCCATCTGTCTTCCGCTCGATGTGTTGGCTTGCTTGATGGGTTGTTGATGCTCCTGCATCATACTCCTCGGCTTGAAAAATTTCATGGACTTCTGTTCATGAGATCCTGCATGGTCTGTCCATGCTTCTGTATCATTGCTTCATTTTCCCAGCTGGCGTCTTCCACTGGGTGATTCTTCCACTTGACCAGGTACTTGAAATACTGCTTTCGCCTGGTTTTCTTACCCACTCGATTGTCCAGTATGCATTCCATCTGCGCCTCCTCTGCAACTGTTAATTACTTCTGCCACTGGATTACTGGTTCCTCAGTTCCAGTCTCTGCTTCTCTAGCCCTGTATGGGTATAAATCTGCCACGTTGAATATCGGAGATATTCCAATGCCATCCGGCAACTCAATCTCATAAGCATTCTCTCTGAGTTTCTTTAGGATTTTGCATGGCCCAATTTTCTTCATCTTGAGCTTGTTGTATGTTCCCCTTGGGAACCTTTCCTTCCTCAGATGTGCTAAAATAAGATCCCCAACTTCGAACTGAAGTTGTCTCCGATGTTGATCTGCTCTGCGCTTGTACTCCTAATTTGAGTCTATCATTCGTTGCTTCACCTTGCTGTGAAGTTCCTTCATCGCTTCAGCGAATTCCTTTGCACTAGCACTGCTAGCCACAACCTGTTCTTACTTCGTGAGTTCAGAAACTCCCCTCGGTTGTGTCCCATACACAATCTGAAATGGACTTTTTCCTGTACTCTGATTCACAGAATCGTTGTATGCAAACTCTTCCTGTGGCAATATGTTGTCCCAGCTGCTATGGTTCTCTGTCACCAAGCTCCTCAACAAGTCTCCCAGAATCCTGTTCACCACCTATGTTTGCCCATCCATCTACGGATGATAAGATGAACTAAACGCCAAGTTATTTCCTAGCTTCTTCCATAGCGTCCTCCAAAAAAGACCTATGAATTTTGTATCCCTGTCCGAGACTATGCTTCTCGGCAATCCATGGAGTTTAACAACCTCTTTGAAAAACAAATTCGCGATGTGGGTCACATCACTGGTCTTTTGACACGGAACAAAATGTGCCATCTTCGAAAACCTGTCCACCACCACAAAGATGGAATCAACCCCTCTCTACATCCTCACCAAACCCAATACAAAATCCATACTGATCGCCTCCCATGGCCTCTCCGGTATGGGTAATGGCTGATAAAAACTGACATTCTGCTTCCAGCCCTTCGAATGCTGACAAATTCGACACCTGTCAACAAACCTTTTGACATTTGCTCGCATGCCTGGCCAAAAATATGATTCGTTCAATTTTGCGAATGTTTTATCATGACCAAAGTTACCCGCTAAGCCTCCACTGTGTTTTTCTTTTACCAAGTTCTCCCTCATGGAAAAAATTGGAATACACAGTTGATTGCCTCTGAAAAGCAATCCCTCCTGGATCATATAGTCTATCCATGCGCTCTGATCCCTGAGAACGGGATTCTCAGCTACTTCATATGCTTCCCCGAAATCTGCATCTCCTGCATACATGTCCTTCAGGTTTTCAAAACCCAATGTCTTGACTCGGAACTCCTGCAGCAACAAACATTTCTTGATCAAAGCATCAGCCACTTTGTTAGTAGTCCCTGAAATGTGTTTGATCACAAACGTGAAATTCTGCATGTACTCTACCCATTTTGCATGTTTCTAATTCAACTTATCCTGTTGACTCACAAACTGCAATGCATGATTATCATTGTACAATACAAATTCTTTTGGGATCAAGTAATGCCTCCACTTCTTTAATGCCTGGATGATGGCATAAAACTCTTTATCATATGTGGAGTATTTTAGCTTTGCTTCATCTAGCTTCTCGTTGAAATATGCAACTGGTCTGTCCTCCTGACTCAAGATTGCTCCTATGGCATATCCGCTTGCAACACATTTCACTTGAAATGTCTTCTTGAAGTCCGGCAACACCAACACTGGTCGTTCCGTTATATTCCGCTTCAACAGATTGAAGCTCTTCTCAGCCTCTGCTGTCCAATGAAAAATTTTATGCCGATTCTTCACCATGTCCATCATTGTTGCGCTAATTCCACTGAAATTCCTAATGAACTTTCAGTAAAAACTAGCTAACTCGTGGAAACTTCTCACCTCGAAAACATTTCTCGGTGATGGCCAATTCTCGATCACTTCCACTTTACTTGGATCCATATTCAACTCATTCGTCGATATAACAAAACCCAAATAAATGAGCTTTGTCTTCATAAATGAGGACTTCTTCATGTTTATCAACAAATTCTCCTACTGTAGCTTCCTCATCATTATGGCCAAATGTTTCAAATGTTCAGCCTTCATCTTACTGTAGATCAATATATCATCCTGATATACGACTACAAACTTCTCGATGAATTCCCTCAGGACTTCATTCATCAGTCTCATGAATGTGCTCGGTGTGTTTGTCAAACCAAATGGCATGACCAGCCATTCATACAAACCTTCGTTTGTCTTGAATGTTTTTTTCCATTCATCACCTTCCCTCATGCGAATCTGGTGACCTCCACTCTTAATATCAATCTTCGAAAAATAATTTTCCCCACTCAGGCAATCCATCAGATCATCCATTCTCAACAGTGGAAATCTGTACCTGATGGTAATTTTGTTAATCACTCTGGAGTCAGTGCACATTCTCCAACCTCCATCTTTCTTCGGACTAAGCACTATTGGAACAACACACACACTCAGGCTTTCCCTGACCAGTCCTTTATCCAGCAGCTCCTGTACCTGCCTCTTGACTTCCTCATTTTCTTGTGGCATCAATCTGTACACTGCTTTATTCAGCAAATTGGCTCCTGGTATGAGGTCGATGTGATGACTCACACTCCTCATCAGTGGAAACGAACGAGGTAATTCGTCCATGATGATGTTAGCAAACTCTCCTAGCAGTTCCTGAATCTCTTCTAGCAAGTCGTCCACTCTTGTGCTAGTCAGGACAATTCTCGGTTTCCTGACCACAAAGAATTGTGGATATTCCCTTTTCTCCATCTTTGTGAGAAGCTCCTTCCCACTCATGAGAAGTATGGTGTTGCTTACTTCCGGTTTCACTTCTTTATCCTTTATTGGAAGCAACCTGTGTGTCCTCCCATCCTTCTCTAAAGTGTATGTGTTCATTCTCCCATCATGAACTACATTTCGGTCATATTGCCATGGTCTACCCAATAACAAATGACATACATCCATGGGAATTACATCACACAAGACTTTATCATTATATCCCCCAATTTTAAATTCAACTAAACATTGTTTAGTGACACTCACCTGATGACCCTTCTGTAGCCATGATACTTTGTATGGACTTGGGAGATCAGTTGTCTCTAGCTCCAATTTCTCTACCATCTCGGTTGAAACGAGATTATTTGTATTGCCACTATCAACAATAACCTTGCATTTCCAGTCCTTGGCTTTGCAAGCTGTTCTGAACAGTCTGGTCCTTTGAGCTGATTTCTCCTGCACCTCTTTCTCAGGTGTCAAAAGGACTTTGTGCACCGTTAGCGACCTTCCTGCTTGAGTGTCTTCATTCTCAACATCACGCCTCTGTGCTTTAGCGATGTGAGCTTCTCCTCTATCCTTTTTCCTGTCTGGACAGTCAACTGCCTTGTGTCCATCTTTTCCACACATGAAGCATGTGATCACTCCACCTCGGCCTCTTCCTCTTCCTCTAGTACGAGGAAAAGTGCTTGCATCAGCATAATCTCCTCGGTGCTCATTATGTTGTCTCCTCGGCTCAGCATATTGTTGTCCTCGCTGTGAGGTTCCACCTCTCTCAATCTTACCCTGAGGTTTCTTCCATTCCTCCTTGGGCTTCTGATATTTCTCCCGGGCAACTGCCTTTTCTCTGGGATGACTTCTGCCTCACCCTCACTGTCCTTGCTTACAACTCAGCTTCTCCTCAGATTTCAGAGCCATCTGGTAAGCATCCTCAACCGTTCTGATGGTCGTCATGCTTAATTCATCCTGAATGTCGTATCTCAGACCATTCAGGTATCTAGCAACTTTTTCATCATCGCTCTCCCAATGACCTGCTCGAATATTGAGCTTGTAAAACTCTTCGGTGTATTCCTTCACCGTCATCAACTTCTGTCTGAGGTTCTGCATTCGCCTGAATAGTGTATCTGATAATCCCTTGGGATGAATTTTTCTTTCATCTTAGCAATCATTCGGTCTCAGTTTTTAATTTTTTGTTTGCCTCTGGAACGTCTATCTGCCTGTAGCTCGTCCCACCACAATGCTGCATGTCCCTTCAACTTCATGACAGCATGCCTTACCTTTTTATCCTCTCCGATATCCTCATAATCGAAGTAGGTGTCAAGAGCCCTGATCCAGTCTAACAGCTCTTCTGCATCCAGACTTCCTTCATAAGTTGGAATGTCCATTTTCATCTTTTAACTCATCCGAGCGATATCTTTAATCAATCGCTCGTCGGCTGCATCTTCAGTTGCAAATTCTCCCTATTGCTCAGCTTCAACCTCATTGTCAGAATCACTAAGATCCCCTGTACCAGCTGTGCATCTCTGAGCTTTTTCCATCTCCTCGAGTCTCGCTCTGAGATCTCGTATCTGTCTTTCCATTTCTGGATTCCCTGTCAGCCTGCCTCTTCTTATCACCTCCCTATCTTTTGGGTCGGATGATTTCCTTTCTCTTCTGGGAAGCATGGTGAATTCTTCCCTTCTTCTCTGCTACAGAAACAGAGAGCTTATCCGGATCTGATACCATGTGCTGTAGACGCCTCCCAAGCGCGTCCACGATCACCAGGACCTTCTATTCCTTAGGCCTGAAGAGATAGAACACTCTCCCAAAATCCCTTTCGGGACCTTGTCACCCACAGAATGCTCTTTGTGATCTCCCTTCTTGAAATCGGGAAATCGAAATTCACAATTTCGTGAATCCTATAGTCGCGTGTTTCTCACTTCACGATTCCCCAAAGTTCGATGCGAGTCAACGCTGACTTCTCCTCCTCTATCGGAATTTCTCCCTATCGGGAAATCGCTACTCGCAACATCAACAGTTGGAGTTTTCAACCTTCGATACCTGATGCACCGAATCTCTGATACTGCGCCACTTGTCCACTTATCGGTTCCTCTGTGGCCCACACTACATAGGCAGATCAGGAAATCGCGTATCGGGATATCATGATTCCCGTTGCACCAATTCACGGACCCTTCCAAGTCCCGATTCTCGATATGGGCTGACACCTATCGGTTTCCAAATGCTACGACTGTGGGACCTGTCGTAGTTCATAGTTTCGCAACTCCTCCGTGATTCTCTCGACACTAAGATCTCCGAAGTGCCGAACCCCGATGTACTTACGGGTGCTCTCCTCCACGTCACCCTTACCTCATCGCGCTATCGGGTATTGCAAGATTGCGATCTCCACTGTAGCAATTTCTTTGCAAGTGGAAACTCTGACTGCTGAAACCCGACTCCTAGGGATCTCGCACCATGTGTCCCAGCAGCGATCAACGGTTCCAACTGCGTCGGGAAATTGCTAATCGCGATTTCAACAGGCATAAAACTCCTACCTCTACAAACCCTGATGAGCCAAATCCCGATGGCTCTGGGTCCTCCCTGCGTCTAAGGCGTAAATCCTGCACAACTTCTCCAAGATCTGGCAGCTGTTGAGAGCCTCAGTGATGAGGAGGAGATGAGATCAGATAGATATTTTATAAACTGCTAGGAGAGAAGAGATGGATTTTCATATCTGCAGGTGGGAAATGGTATGAGATCATTGGAGGATCTCAAAGCCTGTTAGGAGGACAATAGTGGAAATTCATATTTCCAGGTGGGAAACGATATGATATTAGCAGAGGATCTTAGAACTGCCAGGTGGGCGAAAATGGACTTTCAAGTTGCCAGGTGGGCAATGGAAAGAGACTAGTGGAAGGTCTCACATATTGCGAGAGGAGAAGTGCATAAATTTCAAATTTACAAGAGAGTAATGACATGGGATCGATTTATCTCATAGACTATGATGTGGGCATAAGAGAAGTCCCAAATTTCTAGGTGGGCAAGGGGAAAGAAACGAGACTATCTGAAAGTCTCAGGAGCTCATAAATGAGTTCAGGTCAGCAAGAGATGCTGATAGGTGAAGATTCATGTGGGTTTGCAAACCTTGTGAATGAAGATGATGACAAGTTAAATACTCTCACTAGCCAGGAGGAGGATCAGAGGAGCATTCTGATCATTGGGGGAATTTGAATATTCCTACCAAACAACCCAGTTGAGGCCAAAGCATGTGTTTCAGATACAACAACAGAAGGACAGCTAGTGGTGACTGTCATGATGAAGGAGATGATATCATAAGATTCCTAAGGAGAACAAGATGATCATTCAGAAGAATGGCTCAAAAGTTTCAGCCAGGAAGCTAAAAACGAGATGACTATAGCACTGGAGCCTGAAACAAAAGAGGGAACAAACACCATGGAATTTGTTGATCTATATGAACAATTGGAAGCCCTATAGATAAGGGTGATGGTGAAAATATTTCACATCCAATAGGATACCATCCAGAGGAACAATTGGAGGAAGCTGGAGTTGAACCAACACAACGAGCAATGGTAGAGGCTAATATGTCAGAGGAGGTGACTAAGAAGTAGGACAGTCAAGAAGAGACTGCAGAATTGGATTATGTAGTAGAGTGGCAAGCTAATGCCACAAAAGAAGAAAACAACATGGGGGATCATAATGATCTACCTACTGGTATTATGGAAGTGCCGCAGAGAAGACTATATACAAAGAGCCAACCACTGGAGCAGCTGGACGAGTTGATTGAGGAGATCAGGGAGTTGATGTTGAGGTCAACAGAAGTAGTTAGAAAAGGGGATATGAACATAGGAGATCCTACCATAGTAGTAGGGAAGAAGAATAAAAGGAAGCAACAACAGTAGCAACAACATAGCTGGAGAGGATAAAGAGGACAACTTCAAAAGAGAATTTGGGATCTAGGAGGATTTCAACACTGGAGAAGGGGAGATCATGTGTAGGAGCTCATGTTTTTCCTAGTAGGGGAGTATGATGTAGGAGTATTGCTCCACCACAGCGAAAGCACCAGCACACCAGCACGCAATGGAGAAAGTGAGAGACATCGAACCTCCTATTTTTAAATTTGAAATAATCCTATACAAATTATCGTGTTGTAAGGATGATAAATGTCAGGCCACACCTTTGTATAGGTAGCGGTTAGGGTTGCCTTAAATGGTTGTCTATAGTAGGTCCATTTCGTAGTCAAGTCTAGACATCCATTTATGTAATGAGCCATAGAAGTATGGTGCCATATCTGAGATAGCGATAGAACTAAGGTGATGGTGAGGATAAGCTCATAGAGCCCTCGCTTTGTAATTAAGGAGAATTGAGAGAGATATATCTAAGGGGGAGAGGCATTAGGAGATCTTAGAAGTTCTGAGAGAGAGCTTGAGAGAACTGGGACTTTGCTAAAGTCCAGCTTTTGTAAACATCTGTATAGACACATAGAGATAATAGAAAAGCAATTTTTCATGCATATTGTTGTTCATGTGTTTATGTATTCCATGAATGAATGTTGTATATGTATGATAAGTTTCGTTTATAATAGGAATATAGATTCCCATAGATTTGTTTGATTTTTTTGTATCATTCTGGTTTCTTTAGGCTGTGAAAGGAGTGTACAATAGAATGTTGGAAGTTTTGTAGCCAATGCAAGGAGTGCACACTTAAATATCGAAGGGAGTTCAGGAGGGGACGTGCCAAGAGGGCACACCAGAAGGATTCATAGACTCAAGGAGGAGCCTCAGAGTTACTGAACACTCTGCAGGAAAGATTGTGTAGAGGAAGCACATAACAAAAACACTGAAGTTTCTATAGAAGCTCTGGCAGGTGGGCATCGAGCAAGTGCAAGGAGTGCACAGGAAGAACTCTTTATAGAGTTCAAAGAGAACTAGAGTTACCAAGAACTTTGTAGAGATCTGTCAGGTGGGCATTGAGTCGGCGCATGTGTGTACATAAGGAACTCTGTGTTGAGTTCATAAGTAGATAGATTTACTAAAACCTCTGTTAGGAGAAGCTCTGCAAGGTGTGCATCAAGAAAGGAGAACGCTAGAAGGGAGAGAAGCATTTTCTTTGCAAGAAAATACTTCGAATCTGAGTTTGACGAAATCACAGAAATGCAAGGAGTGTGTGGAAGATCGGAGTCTTCGAGGATACCAAGATCAAAAGGGATAACACAGAGAGTGTGTAGGAGGCTGATTTATTCTAAGTCCAAAATCTTAGAAGAGATAATGCTACAAGAGAAAAGCTAGACCCAAGAGTCGAGTTCGCAGGAGAGAGTTCAAAGGCCAAAACCTTTGAACATGGATAAAATATTCCAAGTTGAGAGATGTTGGAATCTCAGGAGGAGGAGAGACAACAACCATCAAATTTGGTTGTGAGAAGGAGCCTGGACCGTCAGATCTATGACCAGTGAATAGAGGAAGCACACAAGAGAAGAACATATTTCATCTGTTGGATCTGAGAAAGAAGGGATCAATCATCGTCTGATCACGAGAAGGTGCAATAAATTTAACATTGTGCATACACAGGAGAGTGGAATCAAAAAAGTTCTAAAGTCCTGAATCCATTTGGGAACATCCATCATTAAGGAGGACGCATGGCAGAAATCCATCAAGATCTAAGTTTTTGGGTGAAAGCACTCTGGGAGGAGTGAGTGCATAGGAGTTGAAACTCTCGAACCCTGAAGAGCCCAAGCAGATATAAACCATAAGATCAAAGGTGAGACACACATCAAGAGATTGTGTGTTTTGTATGAAGACACTCTGGGAGGAACGAATGCATAGAAGGTTGGAATACCCAGAGCCCGAATAGTCGTAGAGCCGAGAGTCGTTGATTTGTTAAGGGACACCTTTAACCAGATTGCGAGCTCAGGGGAAAGTTACACTTGAGTCTCAGTTGAGAACTGAGATCATCAGAATAGTGGAGGAGATCCTAGCCTCGTATTTAAAAGGGCATGTGTCAGGATATTCTTGACTATGGAATATTGGAGACAGAGGAAAGCGAGGTTTGAGATTTCAAACACCGGAAGTCTGAAGTTGTGAAAGATATCATAGTTGTTGATCTAGGAGGAACAGATCTGATATGTAGATGGAAAGGGTGTAGATTTGAACCATTTATTTGGATGCTATCGTCAATATTGTGAGATTGATGATCCCGTGTCATTGCAGGGATAGAGGTTGTGAGGAGGTTAAGGAATTGAAGCCAGGCCACAATGGAGAATTGTGGGGAAAAAAGGGTTGGTCTAAAACTACTCTTGTCTACACTTGCAATTGTGCATTAGCATAAGAGCACATCCTAGGGTCATATGAAGGGAGGGAATAGTAAAGAGGAGCTAGCATCTGTGAACTGAAGAGCACTAGAATGCGTAGAAAGAAGGTGCGAGTATCACATAACCTGCACCCAGTCAAGAAAGGGGGCTTGTGTATAATTGATTAGGGTTCATTCAGAAGCCCGAAGATTCAATTCGACTCATGATTGGAATGATTCAGATACCAGGAGGTCACAAAACCCTGAAGGGGAGGCGGGGTTGCATCACAAAAGCTTTGAATAGACATTCTTTTGTAGCATCTTCGACTACGACTTTTTCTTCTTCAGGTCTTGCTTCATTATCATTCTTTGATTCACTGACATCTCAAACATCAGTTATCCATTGATGTGTTATCTCCATAGCATCCAATCGAATTTCAAGTTATCTCATTTCCCTCTCCATGGATGGATTGGGCATCGATCTCTCTTGACGTCTTCTCGCTAGCATTGTGTTCAATCTTCTCTCCGCTACAAAAATTTGAGATTTGGGCTCTGATACCACCCGACGTGGCACCCCTACCTCAGTAGGTTCTGCTTGACCTCCCAGTTTAAGGATCATTCTTAATCTCCCTTTGAGTTGAAATGACTATTTGATTCTCTGTTGAAATCTTCACACTTGTGACCACGGGTCCTTCTTAGAGTTACACCTGCGCAAACAAGAAATAGGCACAAAATCTTACCCATGTGACTGTTGACATGACCAATGACTTAACCTGAAAAGGTATTTCAGATTTCATGATTTCTGAGGCGATTCCCTTTGAATTCTTCGAGCCCTGAAACCTTGAAAAGGGCTAACGGTTATTTAGCTCCTACCTTATGTATTCACCGTATGACCTTCAGTCAAGTCCTGGGGTCAACCTCTGAGCGCATCGGGATTTCACGATTTATGAGTTTGCGATATGACTCTTCTCCTTTTCCTGAAGTCTGCACTTGTGACTTCCTCTCCTCATATCAACGATCTTGATTCTTCCAGGATTTGATAGTCCAAATCACATCAAGACTTCACAAATCAGGATTTCGCTACTCTTAACTCTGAGTCACAACTTTCTCCATGCTCCCGAATTCCGAAATGATGAAATTCAAAGCACTATATCAATGACTCTCGTTGATCCAGATATGATGGATATTCTCCCTCCTGATTTTATGAATGCTTAAGGACTTTCATATTAACCCTTCTTCTCATCTGTGAGATCCAACAGTCCATGAAAAATCGGTAGTTCTCCCTTAAAGAAACTTCAACCGTCCATTCAATTTCTTGATAACTCCTAGCCAATTAATTTGGTGTCTTTTATCCTGAGATTGATTTTTCAAGGTGACTTTGACCCTCGTCTAACCTTTGGATTCTTTGAAGTCTCTATCCCTCTTGAGATTGGTTCTTATTACAACTTAAGGGTTCTAGGGAATCCTACACGCACTCCTTTCGGCCTTCACAATAATCATTGATTATCTGACGTCTTCCTCTTCTGCGCACTCCATTCAATAGAAATCCTTCAACCACTCGCTTGGGTTGGAAAAGTATAAGACTTCAACCTTCTTGCACACTCCTTACACAAATATATGGTATAATCTCACTTCTACTGGTATGAGAACAATGGTATCTCTTCTGATCTTTTGTGAGGTAAAACTCAAAGTCTTGTCAACACACTCTTTGCAGACCTCCACTACACTCCTTGTAGGAATTTCTCAGGATGAGAAACAATTTCAAATCATAATCCCCCTCTCATAGGTCTCATACATTCAACATGAAATCATACACATAAGCATTAAAACAAATGCAGAACAGAGTATATAAGAAAAGTGTAAACATACCATTCAATAGATGTACATAGTAACCATCAATACACCATGAAATTGGATCAAAACATCTTATATTAATTCAAGTGCTCCTGTACATGTATTCAATAGCAACAACTATCTACTTATACAACTTCTACAATCTTTGTTCTACTCCGCTCTCCTATGTTCTCTTTCTCTACATCTATAATTCTTACAATGAGAATAATAATACAATACAATACATGCGAGGGAGCTTTCTAGAGTTTTCCCTCCTACAACTTCAAGCTATCTAATCGAATTAAAGCCTACAATAACTTTACATTGATTACTTTAAATTCCTATGGTCGACAGATGAGAGAAACTGCTCAAGATATGAATTACAATATATGGGCCATAAATGCAAACATATCCTTTGTAGATATTACATTAATGTCTCATTTTGTTCAAATTCAAAATATCTCCAAAATGTGTGCTGGTGCATAACCAACTGTGCTCCACTTGTGCATTCTTGCTTTGCCGACAATGCTCTTGCATAGATAATGCATCATATCATAGACACCAATATGAAGGGAACCCTCTAGAATAACATCCAACACTATTGGGTCATCAAAGCAAGACGACAAGTGGCTGACCAGGAATCAGAGTCAACAAAAATTTCCTCAAATAATGGAAGAACTTAACGCAATGGGGACCAATTATTCCTAATGGGGGAGGACTGATCTAAGTGGATACTTGTGGCCACCCACCTGTTCTACTAATTCATAATTGTTCCACATCTTGGCAGTGTTTCTATAGTTTTTCGGGTCTCAAACCTACAGGGTTATTTTGAGTCCCTAAATGATGTTTTTTTAAGTGGAAGCACCCAATAGATTCCAAAGGAATCTATTGGTCCATTTGGAATGTGTACTTATTATATATACATTTCAAACGGGCTACTAAGCACCCCAATAAAGATCGAATGAAAATGTAATTCCCCTGGGAAGTTGATCTATCAACTAACCACATCAAGGCCTACAAACCTTTTGGCATTTCATATTGTGAGGTTAGGTTTTTTTTTATGTTTATGGTTTTCTCATTAATTATTTATGTTAAAATACATTTTTGGCCTATGTGTATTCAAATTCTCGTGAATGATCATAGCCGATACATCTCTCTATTCAGGGATAAACTACCACCATTATAGATTGTTTGTGTGATTTTTATTTACATACTTTTGTATTCCATCATTAAGAGAATCGTATCTAACTGTATTATTGTGTTTCTTGCAATATCTATGTTTGTTTCTTTGTTTTATCTCTTCCTTCATTTCGTTATCAATATAATCTGGATCAAGAACCTCCTTTTACAATATATCCAAATTATAATACAATATGAGATGAGATATGATGATCCTAAGACTAGGTATCCTTCGTATGTATATAGGAGATAGAGGGTACAATTATAATGAAAGGTTCTATCCTACATACAAATATAACACTAGAAATGTAATAATTCGATATCTAGGGCTTAAGAATGGGTTTTATACATAACATGGGGTTGTGTCTAGGGATTGACATGCCCATCCTCTTCAAAAAAGTGTTCTCTTCAACACTTGAATAACCATGGGTGTTTTTTCATGACTAAATCATCTTCCCATGCCGCCTCTTCCACTAGTAGGTTATTACATTTGATGAGAAACTTAGTAATTGCTCGATTTATTAGCTGCTTAATCCTTGTTTCAAGGATTGTTTCTAGTTCTAGTATGATTTTCCCTTCTTCATTAATGACTCATAAAATAGTTTGGAATGGGATCTTTTTTCCTATTACCTTATTTAAGAAAGAAAGAGGAATACTAGATGTACATGTGAATATGGCGGCAACTCCAATTTGTAATCCATACTTCCAATAATTTACAAAACCTTATATAGGCCATAATACTTGGGTGATAATTTATTGTCCATTATTTTTCTTGAGAGACATATGTTTATATGGTTGTAGCATAAAAAATACCCAATCCCCCACTTCAAATTACCTTTTATTGTGATGTTGATATGCTTGTTGTTTCATCCCATTTTGTTCCATGGCCAAGTTTTCCTTCAAGAATTTGTGAACCTCTTGTTGGTGCTAGATGTGGTTCTCCATTGCTTGAACCTTTGCAGTCCCTTTCAAGGGTGATGTGATGGATGGAGGATGATATCCATAAATTTCAAAAAATGGGGACATTTTTTATGAAGTATGGAAGGATGTTCTTTACCACCATTCTAACAAGGGAAACCACTTGACCCATTCTATTTTTTTATCATATGTAAAGAAGAAGATATATTATGCTAGACATTTATTCACAATATCAATTTTCCCATCGGATTGAGTATGGTAAGATGAGTTGTCACCAATTGAGTACCCAAAAAAGAAAATAATTCAATCCAAAAATTTCCTATGAAAATTGGATCTCCATCATGTATAATATTCTTTGGGACTCCATGTAGCTTTTGAACTATTTCCATGAATTTTTTGGGTACTACAATTTCTTTAAGAGGATGGTAAAGAGAGAAAAAATGGTCATACATTGTCATTTGGTCCACTACTATTGTGATGATAGTATTTCCTTCAAGTTTTTGTAAACTTGTAATAACATCCATTGAAACTTCTTCCCGATGTTGACTTGGTATAGCTAATGTTTGTATTAGACCTGTAGTCTTGATTCTATCTCCCTTATGTTATTTGAAAACCACACATTCAAATAAAAAAAAATAACATTATTTTTAATCCCTTCTCTGAAAAAATCCTTCTTGGTCCTATGGCATGTTTTCAAGAATTCAGAATTCTCTCCTATAGGATAAATTTGTAATTCTAGAAGGACCTTCTGTTTGAGTTGGGAAAAATTGTAGGAGCTCATGATACCATAAAAAACAATACTTCCATACAAAATTATCTACCTAAATAGGGTCATATTGTAGTTGTTTAATGATATTGCATACCACATCATCTTGCTTCCATTCCATCATTTCTTCTTCCACCCAATCAGATTGAAAAATATAAATAACACATACTGAACCTTTTGTTTCTTTTTCTTTCTTTGAAAGGGAATATACCGCAACATTATGTTTTCCTTTTTTTTAGAGAATTTGAAAGTCACAACCCAACATCTTTGTAACCCATTGTTATGAGGAAAATCTCTCTATGGCTAGGGTGAACCACAATAGACGGAAATGACTGCAGAAATCAACTCTCTTCTCAAGTATGCTATATAAATAAATATGCTAGCAAGACAAGATAATAGGCCTACCTCGTCCAGATGTTCGATGACATCCATAGTTGATCACTTTGACCCAAAGCTATATACCTGGGACAAGTTCTCAAAAAACAATAAAAGCAAGCATATGGTGATAATATAAAAGGTTAGCACATTAGATAGCATAATCCATTAATAAACATGACAAATATGCCCATGGAATAACAATTCAATATATTTGCAATATATCAATTGGACAAGCAAAGAGTATTTATATTAATAGCCGATTAGCAGAAGAAAAAATGTTATAGACTTTTGTGTCAACACGGTTCGGAACTGAGAAACTAAGTTCCTTCCAACTGGGCCTCCACCACTTCAATCCTCCACCAAATTCAATCTCATAGAAGGGAGACAATGAGGTTCTCCATCAATAAGGGAAGATCTTGGGGGTTGAACACTGTGTTCATACTTAAATGACAAAGGGATCCAGACTCAATATGAAGTAAATAATTCCTCCAAAGTAACTTTTCTCTCAAAGTTGAATTATTCTTTCTTTTCCATAGCTCAGAATTGGCCTCTTTATAGCCTTCAAAATGGCACTGAAGGGTTGGGTCGGAACGTTTCCAGTATATGGAAGGCCAAGGATCAGAGATCTCCTAGCGTGACATGGAAACCTAACATTTAATTTCATTTTATGGCACAAATCCTGATGTATGCAGGCTTTAGTGGAGCATCCTGTGTATACGCTTGTTGTATAGTAGGCAAGATGCATACAAGTGGAAAAAATTGTATTTTTGTCTTTGGATTTTAGTAACAGGGAAGATAAGTCTGCATAGGGAAATGGAATAAGGCCCTCTATGCAATATTTCATAGGTTGAGGAAAATCTTGATATAACAGATGCCCCCTAACGTGTGAGGTCATAGGAGTATCTGCTATGGCTGAAATACATTATAAATAACCCAGAAGTGGAGTGGTAGGGGACCAAATGGAAAAAAATGTTCCTCATTACATTCTGCACTGACTTTGCATACATGGTTGCCAATAAAATTACACTACAAATCCATGTGAAAAATATACCAAAAAGGTGTCTGTGGCCATGAATAGGAAAATACAAATGTGGTTGCATGCCAATAGTTTTCATAGTCACGAACAAGGCCTAGTAGAACTAGTCTCAAAACCAATCTGAAGATATGTGCATACCATGGAGTAAATCTGATCTCCCATGATCATTGAAGTCATATAGGTATTGGTCCAATGAAAAGGAAGCAACAACTGAGGAAAGATGCAACCACATAGTGATGTCTTCAAGTCTTCTACACAATCCACCAATGGTGCAAGTCTACTTCATGAGAATAAAGGAGTTGAGGTTGAACATAATGAGGCATCGTTTGATTTGTGGTCATTGATGTATACCATTAACAAATGTGAGACAACCTACTGATAATGAAAGTAGGTATCAAGGCACCACGTAGATTCATACAAGTGTGAATAAAGGAGTCGGTGTTGAACACCTAAAGAATCGATCAATCAAGAGGCATTGTTGTATTCCCAACTGTCGATGAAAACAAAGCTCGCCACTGATGACTGCAAGCCTCAAGGTACTCATAAAACTCTAGGTCCCATTTCTAGAATAAATGGGATGAAGTCGATGGAAATAGACCCACTGAAAGGACAACATTAAGGAATATCTCATCAGTCATCATGAGGTACAAAGTAGGTACTTCATGATTTGGTGGAAAATGGACGAAGAACAAGTTTACGAACGAACGACCCTATGTGTATTTTGTGTGCGCCAAGTGCAAGAAGTACATGAAAAAGACCCTCTGAATAGCAACCAATAATGAAAATTGTTGACAAAGGTGAGGAAACCACCAATAAGGCTAATAGAATCCCAGACACTGCACAAATCCCAATGTGTGAATAGATGTCTTGCTATTGAACACAAGGGAAACCACCTAGTCAACGACCAATGATGAAGTGTCGACTGTTGGGTTCAAGGTGACCAACCAATGATGAAGTGTCGACTGTTGGGTTCAAGGTGACCAACCAATGATGAAAGTAGGGTCAGGGTGCATGATAGGACTAGAGTATCATGTGATTATGAGATAAACTGAAGGTATGGCCAACATGAAAAGTCAAGAGTTCTGAGGAGTGGCTGACACAGGTTGATAGAATTCCTTTGAACAAGAGCATGAAACATATGGAGGACTCCAGTAGCATAGACCCAATGATGAAATCATGAGATGCATGAGGCATCAATGGAATTCTCTATAGGGAATAGAAGAGTAAACAATCGGTAGAGAAGACTCTATAACAAGCTCATCTTCCTAAGGCCATGCTAATCCAAAAATTATGATCATTAATGGATTCAAATAACTTTGTTCTCTGTTAAAAGGCGACATGACTACTGCCGATACAAGATAATACTCCCTTCATGCCCATACTTTTATCTTTTTTCATAGACAAATGAATGCTATGATACAAAGGAGGAAACAAGTGTTGCAAGTAAGAAAAAATAGTCCAACAGTTGAACATACCTATGCTCAATGCAGGGAAATGCATGTGAGATATGGACACTCAGGGGAATGCTCCCTCCTAGGTATAGGGTGTCAAATTGCGAAGGATAAAAGCAAGGCTTTGCTTAGTTGAGGATGTAAAACTACTGAGGAAAATAGTTTATAATGAAAAGCGACAACCGGATATAGGCTCAGTGCTACAAGAAAGGGCATGAGATGCAATCACAACTTAACACCAAAAAATGTCACTTTTTATTTCTTTTAGTCTACTTGGTGTGAAAAAGGGATAAAGTTGTGCCAAATAGATGTCTTTTTAAAACCAATTTATGAGTGTGAAAGAGACAAGTTCACTTAGAAATATTTTCACTTTTTGATAACGAGTCGGAAAAGAGATTAACTAAAACTCACGACCTTTCAAGTCCAATTTAACGAGTGTGAAAGGGAAAAATCACTAGGAAATATTTTCTCTTTTTAAAACGAGTTGGAAAAGAGCTTAAATTAAAATTGTTTAGGAGTGCTTGGGTTATAAGGTCGTATGCTTATGAATGAGAAATGAGGCTCAACATAATGTCAAGTATGAGTTGTGAGGAACTCCCAGTTCTATGAAAAAATCTCTGCATGGGCACCAAATGTAGTAGGGGATCTAACTAGGGCACCCATGTTCGGTAAGTCTCTACCACTTGATAACGACATGACTTTATAGAAGATGGAAGGTTTTGTGTCACAACAAATGGGTTTGTACCTAGGGCATAAAGAGTAAGAGTTATAGGATAATGCAAAAATGCATAATGGAGTGGGTATCTATCTTGTATGTTGGGTAATTAAAATACCTTCCCATGGTGATGAATGGCCAACATAACGCTTAAATCTACAAAAATCCCAGGTTAAAACTACAAAAACCAACTCGATCCACCTTTGTATTAGTCCATTAGGTGAAAAAATGTCTTAAAACTATTGAAAGTGGGTAAAATAAATTATAAATAGTAACAAAATCCAAAATTACTATACCATTTTGATTTTTTACCCAACTAGTGCAAATTGGACCAAAATACCTCTGATATTCAAACGGCAATTGTGGGAGCATCGGGCAACGAAATCATAGACTGTCTAGATTGGGTAGTTCATGTTCTCTTCCTCTTCAATTTCAGTGGATTACAATTTTGAATTAGGTTCTAAATTTTTAGTTATTGAGGGAACAAAGTGTATATTTTGGTGTACGTGGGATGTCTTCAGTCAGGTCGCATATACGATAAGGTATAAGCCCCTGTGTAAACTACAAGGTGCATATATCAATCCCTACACATGACTGTATGTAAAGTAGACTGTGTATAGGCATGCAAACAATCATTTTGAAGGTTTCTAACTCAAATTTTGATCTGTCTTTGACATGATGGTTCTTAAATGGAGAGAGAGAGAGAATGAGGAGGTCAATGTTACTATAGATCGCGATCTGGGGGCACAAATGGACTTAAAGTGATGTGGCTTGTATAAATTTTGGGTGCTCAAAGGAATGAGATCCCAAGTGACATTGTTCGAGATTCTTGTGGGTTACTGGGACCCTAAGAGAGAGCTTCAATATCAATGGGAAACCATTGAGAATTAAAGTAGAGGACATTTACATTTTGATTGGTTTATCATGCCGGGGAGAGGTTGTAAACCTCAAATCATGGGGAGAAGGGAGTGATATGAAGATAGAGGAATATATCAATGCTCACTGTGTAGAAAGGACTCCTAAGGTAGGGAGTCAAGTCCCTATCTAGGAATTAAACAATCTCATTTTGAAGATTATTGTCCTAGTATTGACCAGGATCACAGGTTCGACCTCATTGCACAAGGCATCAAGGTCATTCATGTTCTATGTAGTGCAGTGTACGAGATCCATAGTATATGACTGGTGTACCTCACTACTGGAGAATATGAAAATCCATTTGATAGAGTGCAAACAGGGAAGTAAAATAAATTGTGGGTTTTCCTCTATCCTATGCAGTTTCTTTTTCGAGAGGGTTCCTAGTTTGGGACCTAGACGCGAGATTCTTCCTACAAGACCTCGCAATCCATCCATGGAACAATGGACTAAGGTGATGAGGTGGCAGGAGGGAGGTAGGGTGCCAACACCCTACAACGAGGATTTCTTCTACTGGTGGAAGTGACAGGTCATTTCCCTAGATGACTATCCATATATAGGGATAGACTTCCGAAGAGTTCTAGACATGCCACTTCCACAAGGGTCCACCTACAGTGACATAGGTATGTCAAACGTTTTTACATATTTCATTTTTTTGTATTTTTTTAGAATGGAATTTTTTTTTTGGATGGTGCTTAAGTATTGACTATACACTTACGTAATGCAAATGTGGGTCTGCGATGGTTGACAGGATTCCCTTGACATCAATGGAGGAACCAGGGAGATGAGGCAGTGGGAGGAGAAACCGAGAGGGTCCTACAAAACATGTAGGGAAACCTACCGCATTTGAATCAAAGGATTCCCATGGTTTTGGTAGAGGATATTCCTGAAGCCATGCAGCGACAGGTGGTTGGTGTACCCAAAGCATGGGTACGACTCTTTCAGCGTCTCATAAACATTGTGGTTTTCTACCATGACACACATCCAGTGCCATAGGTGTAGATGTCATGGGATATTGTAATATCAGTTGTATATGTGTATTGAGGGTATTAGACCCAATTTTGTACTATAAACACCATATTTTTTGAAATATATAAAAAAGGATCTTTGACTTTACTTATATTTTACAATGTGTACATTAAAAATGTGTGACAAATGACAATCTAAAACAAAATTAGCATAAGCATCAGATACACGATTAGAACTCCTAGGAATATGATATTATGTAATAAAATCAAACTGTCATTCTAAAAGACGTACACATAGGAATCTTCAGAGTAAAGTAGGATCACACACACGGTAACTGTCGTTCAGCTCACATACTACTAACTGGGAGTCAAGTCGAACTTCTAACTAACAAATACCATGTGAAATAGCATCGTATAAAAGTTCTATAACGATGCTATATTCAGCCACATTGTTCGTGGATGGTCCTAGGCATACGCCACCTGAAGATACCAGTATACTCTCAGTTGAGTAAACCACCCAAGCAGTAGAAGCGAAGTTTCATGTATGACGACTAGCTCCATATGCAAATCATAGGTAGACCAAAGACTCCATTGACATCTATCAACCAAGTGAAAACTCGATAAGAAACCCGATGACGAAAAGAAAAAGATATATACACTAAATTACATTAGTATACATAGATTTCTGCCCAGGCCTGGGGCTCAAGTGTTGTATTAGTAGATCCCATTTCTGGTCTCAACCAACCTATTCCCTTCATAATCTTCTAACTCATAGGCCCCTTTTTCTAAAACATGTCGCATGATGGGCTTAAACTTTCCTGCCCCAAGTGGTTCTTTGGCTTGATCATACAAGAGGACCAATTCACCCTCAACATACAACCGAGGATAGACAGACTTATCGTACAAGACCTTGACAGGTCTTTTGTTCACCTCGATAGTCATAGAGGCATCTTGACACTACTCATAGAGACTCTCTAGGTGTACCAAGGGTCACTTGAGATCGGAAGTGTCTGGTAGGAGCGTGACTGCCAACTTAAGAGAAGGGATTTCACATTCAATAGGTAAAATCAACTCCACACCATGTACTAACTGGAAAGGGGAAAATCCAGTGGTAGTCTTGACCGAGGTTCGGTATGCCCAAAGTGTGGGATATAGCATGATATGCCAGTTAGATTTACTCTGATTGAAATTTTTTTGCAAAATGGTCTTGAGAGACTTGTTGACAGCCTCTACTTATCGATATTCCTGGGAGTAATAAAGAGAAGAATGATCATTTCTAAACCCCATCTTAGCTACTAGTTCTTCCATCATCTCGTTCGGAAAGTGACTACCATGATCAATGACAATATCACTCGAGATACCGAATTGGGTGATTATCTAATTGAATACAAAGAAGGATGCAGTCTTCCCATCGGTTTTAATAGTGGGTATGGCCTTGACCCACTTATTAAAGTAGTCGACGACCATGATAATGTGTTGATTCCCCCCAGCCGAAATTGGGTTTCAATTAACGAAGTCCACCCCCCACTTGGTGAAGGGACCGATGGTAATGACTGGGTGAAGAGGGGATGGATGCAAGAATATTTTCCAAGTGAACACTCGATGGGGTGACACTTATTAACTACTTCAATACAATCTTTAAAGATAGTAGGACAAAAATAATTGGCTCACAAAATTTTCTAGGTTGTCGCAAGCTCAGATAGATGATCACCACAAGCCCCACTGTGGAAATCTTTCAAGACATACTCAGCCTCTTCGTGAGTTAAGAAATGACGCAATATATTGTCTATTCCTCAATGATACAAAGTGTCACCAATGATAGTATATTTCTTAGATTGGTATCTTATACACTATCGGTCATCTCATGAGATATGATGAGGGAACTTCAAGGTTTGAAGATAGAGAACAATGTCTCCATACCAGGGTTTAGATGACGAGACAAGAAAAATGTGTTCATCCATAAACGAATCAACATGGATAATGTCCTCATCTAAACGTGGGAAATCAAATATTAATTCCATGAAGACTAGGGACTTCTTGGATTTTGTGGAAACAAAATTGAGATCAAAATCCTGTAAAATGATAATCCATTTATTGTATTTTCCCCCTATGATACGTCTGGTAAGGACGCACTAAAATGGATTGACATCGGTAATCATCATAGTCTTGCAAAGTAATATATAGTGACACAAACACTGGACTATGTGAACGTTAGCCAAAGCTAGATTTTCAACATGAGAGTAGTTAAGTTAAGGACAGACTAAAGTTCGACTAAGATAGTAGACGATGTGCTCGTGGAACTCATCATATTCTTGAACTAGAACCATACCAATCGTATCCTCAGACACAACAATATAAAGTAAGTAATCTCTACTATAGTCAAGAGACTTCAGCAGATGCATCGATACCAAGGCCTTCTTCAAAGCATCAAAGGACTACTGGGCTCACTCATCCCAGATAAAAGGGGTGTCCTTCTTCAAGAGACGCATGAAACCCTTAGTGATATTGGCATAATTCACTATAAACTGACGAAATAAGTTAGCTTTCCCATGTAAACCATGAATTTCTCTAATCATGCACGGGGGAGGCAACCAAAGTATTGCCTCAAACTTTAGTGGATCTACCATGATCCCAGTCTTAGAAACTAAAAAACCCAAAATACGACCAAACTTAATGCAAAAGATGCACTTGTGAGGGTTCAACCAGATTCTATAATAACGACATCTTTCAAAAACAAGCCAGAGGTGAGTACAATGATCCTCTCTCTTACAAGAGTGAGCAACAAGATCATCAAGGTAAGCTTCGACTATGTGCTTAATATCATGAAAAGTGAAAGTCATGGAGCGTTGAAAGGTTTCTCCATCGTTTTTTAGGCCAAAAGGAATTTTCCGGTATGAAAAAGTACCCCAAGGACAAATAAAAGTTGTCTTGTATTGATCCTCGGGTTTGATTTGAATTTGGTTATATCTTGAAAATCCATCCATAAAAGAAAATACTTCGCCTCGTGCACACTCATCGAGAATCTGATCGATGAAAGGTGTTGGGAAGTTATCTTTAGGTCAGGACTTGTTCAGTTCACGAAGATCCATACATACACAGATGGTTCCTTTCTTCTTATCAACAGGAACAGGGTTGGATACCCATTCAGTCAAAGGAACTGTGTAGATGAAGCCAACATTAAGTATCTTCTCCACCTCTTCTTTAATAGGAGGGGCCTTTCGAGGTTTAACAACTCTAAGATGGTGTCGAACAAGATTAGCATCCAGATAAGTTCTAATCTCATGTTAGACAATATGAGGGTTCATTCTTGGAATCTCTTCATAAGACCAAGAAAATACATCTCGAAATTCCTTGAAGATCTCAGTGTAGATCAGGATTTCTTCTGGCGAACAATCTGCACCGATATTTACTTTTTCAACCTTGTCAGGGTTACAAGAGATGTCAATCATGAGAGTAGGAGAAATACTCGCCATGTTTACTTCAGCATAAATTTCATGTGTATCAATTTTAACTACGGTGTGACTGACTATATCACTCAAAGTAGATCAAAAATTTTAATGTTCAATTCTTTCAAGATCCAGGAGAAAATAAAAGTGGTGATGAATATCATCCCACAGTTTGTTGGAACCACTCATGGATTCAATGATCACTTCATCCGAAGGAAAAGTCCCATCAATGCAATCATGTGAACAAGACAACAAAGTGGCCCACACGGGCATAAGAATGGGATCCTCCTCGTTCATCAGTGAGGGAACAGGATCAGGATCAACAGAAGAGTCGAGAACAACTTGATATGCAATATCTATGGTCGATAGTGGCATGCCCACTCTAGCATGCAATTGACATTCACAAGACGAAGTCAGGGAAGGTAGGGTCGACACATCATTAAAGTAAGAAGTGAAAAAATGAATGGACATCCCTGTGGATATGGGCCTACTAGACATTGTGTAAACATGGTGAATCAGTGTCGCAAAGTCGAAAGTACCCATAAGAGAAGAATACATTCTGACACCAATATTCTCAGTTCTCGACTGATAATTATCAATCATGGGGATCAACAATCCAACATATGCATTCGGACTAGATTAATCAAAGGATAACTGGTCGATCGTCACAATATTCCATTCACGAGGAAGACAAAGAGTACCGAAGATGGACGATACGACAGAGACCATAGCATAGGCCCGATTTTGACCTCGTAACAAGTTATCATCAAGAGGTGCATCGACTACCTATACCTCCACCTCTACTGTCTTCCCACCTAACTGGAGCAGAAAGGTAAGGAGAATACTATGAGGGTGGAAGGAATGACCATCAAAAGTAGTCAACATGTTCGATGACTTGGAAAGAGTCAGAGAACCAAGAGCTTTCCAACAGACCAGAGACATCACACATGTAGCAGCGCCTTCATCAACAACCACACATTTGATGGTAAACTTTGAGTACTCCACATGGATTTGGAAAGCCACATGGTAAGGCAAGCGAGGCTTCACATATGTGACTTCAAACTTGATAACTTTTGAGCCACTAGGTTCTAGAGCTCCTAAAGCAGAGAGTAAGGCATTCCTCTATGAAGGACACATCTGGAGTACCTCCAAAGTAGACATCTCACAAGGGGTTTGACCTAGGTTCTCAACAATGGAGTAGTTCTGGCTGGCTCTAGCATTTAGATTATGGGTAGATAACTTGAGTACTCCTTTTGTAATATGAGGTTGTGGCTCTGGAAAGCCACATGGTAAGGCAAGTAAGGCATCACATATGTGATGTCAAAATTGATAACTTTTGAGCCACTAGGTTCTAGAGCTCCTAAAGAAGAGAGTAAGGCATTCCTCTATGAAGGACACATCTGGAGTACCTCCAAATCCGACATCTCACAAGGGGTTTGACCCAAGTCCTTAACAATGGAGTAGTTCTGAGTGGCTCTATCATTTAGATTATTAGTAGAGCACTTGAGTAATCCTTTTGGAATACGAGGTGGTGGATCTGGTTTCTCAATATGTAAAGTCATCTCCGGAGGAGGAGGAGGCAATTCTAGACTAGGGATATCTTTTTTAGAGCTATAGTCTCGAGATCGAGTGGCTACATTAATTTTTGCATCAACCACATTGATACATAAATGGTCGCCATCTTGCGACAGCTGGTTTTGACTCCCACCATCCGCATTTTAGGCATTGGAGGGGCTCAAGGCTAAGTGATTATTATGTGAGAATTGATTCATCAACACAGTGGGCGATTGAGATAATAGCCTTGCAGTTTCTGCAAGTTTGGTGCACAAATGGGTAAGGTGATCATCTATGCAAAGATTATAGGGAAAATTCACCTTACGTCTTTCTCATTTTCCCTCTCTAGCATTATTATCCATATTCTCATTATTATTATTGTACATGGGTTTATTATCATTTTTCCCACCCTTACGGTTATTATGTCCTTTCTTATTATTCCCTCATGGTTTTAGTTTACCATTCGGGTTGGCCAAAGATTGCATAGAGTGTACATTTGCTGACTGAGTGGGGTTGGAAGACACATACGAGGTTGCTCCTCCTGTAGACTGGCTTAAAGACAACTCTTTGATTTGGCTTGTCACCAAGTCTGTGGACTTTACATTGGTGACACCTACAATGACATCGGCATGAGGTGTCTAATTTTGTCTCGGGTCATAATTTGACCGCGGTGCATCATGAAAAAGGTGGTATAACATCCTAGACTGAGCGTATATCAAGTATAACTATTGGTCTCTAAAGATTGCCTCTTCCTCAGTGGTAACCTCAAAAGTAGCAATGTCCTTCGATATAGGAGCATGCAAATACTTAAGAAACCATTTTAAAAGAAAGGTTTGGGGTATAGGGTTATTAATCAACCTCTTCCATCTATGCCACTCTTGGATATGGTCTGAGATATAAGTGGCGGTATCCTGGCATAAAGACCAACACTTCTAAGCCATCATCATAACGAATGGGGAACTGGAAGTGGTTAAGAAAAACCAACACCAACTGACTTAAAATCCCAAATGCCCCCCTATGTAGCTCAATGTACCATTTCATAGAAACTCTGATAAGGGTTCGTTGAAATATCTTAATCAAATAGAATCATCATTAAGGGAATTCAATGAGAACCACAGGTGAAAGGTAGTGACGTGATCACCAGGATCTTCTCCATTCTTACCCTTGAACTTTGGGATGTTCGAATGAATTTTGGTGGGGACGGGGGGTCATGTGGGATCGTGACTCATAAGGTATTTCATTAACTTAGACAAATCTGGCAGTAAGTGTGGCCAGAAAATGGAGACGGGGTTGTGACATCTGGCCCCAATCTCTTGGGAAATATTGTGCTTGCAGAACTGCAGGCCATCCAGGGTTATGGTAAACACCATGGTCCTTTCTGACATTATAAGGCCCTCCTCCAGGATGATTCATAAAAGGTGGGTTGGGCATCATTCTAGTAGGAATGTTTTGTTGAGGGTTATAGAAATTTCCCCCAGCCAGATTGGATCCAGGTTGGGGGTTTCCCAAGGTTTGAAACTGACCTCCCCTGGGTTGGAATCTGGAGGATAGAGGTGGACACATCATGCCAAATGTATTGTTCAAAATCTTCACTGAGGAGATAGGGTTCTAGGAAGGAACTTGAGTCGAACATTTTTTGCCATATTGATTATTCCACCCAGAAGTAGGAGGATTGGACCCATGGTTAAAAGCATGAATACCTCCTATATTAGGAGTCATTTGAGGGATTTGAGATCCACCAAATGAAAATGGAGTGTAGGGAGGTGTACTACCCCCAAGCCCGATGCTATCATTAGGGCCAGTAGCTGGGATGGAGTTTGAAAAATATGAAGTGAAGTTGGGCATACCATAAGAAAAGGGACTAGAATCCATAGGGATGGAATGAACATTGTAGCTTGGTGAGTGGCCAAGAGACCCGAAGGGGTTCAAGGAATTAGCTTGATCATTTACTATAGGTTGGGCCACAGTAATGATAGGTACCTCTGGCACTACAACCATAGAGGTTGCATGAATCGAAGGGGTGCCATTAACTATAGTAGGGATGGGAGTTGAAGGGATCCCAATGTTCTAAAGACTAGGTTTAATACTCATCCTTGTAAAATCACAAGTCTGAACAATGGATGTGTGTGTACCACTCCTAATAACTCAATGCCTTTTAGAAGGCAAAGATTTGAAATCCAGTGGTAACTGTAACAAGCAACGGGACCGATTGGGAGGCTAGTCTGACTCCACGATGACTTAAGACTATAAAGATAAAAAAATATATTCTAAGGCCAACTAGTAATCAAAGAGCACACCAAAATTCAAATGGCCAATATAAATGAAAATGAGGTAAAGTGGCTGAGTGGCCTCCCTCCCTAAATAAGGTATGTCTCACCCAAGAGGGGCCTGAGACTCCCGGCTAAAGATTGAAGGTAATAGAATAAGTTATAAGGGCCCTCATGGGCTTAACAACCAGACGGTTAGATCCCCCTAGAGAGGTAATCCTCCATAAAGGTTGTGTGTTTTCCAACCCTTATCTGACCTAGGGTACCTTATGAATAACCCCTACAAGTAACCTATGAGACACCTAAGTCAAGAAACTAATAAACCACTATATAATCGATGCACAGGCGAGAATTCGTAAGTCAGGTCCACTGTATGGGTAGGGTAGAAAATCCCGAAACCTTTGAAAGCACCGCCTGTCACATAGGTAAAGGTACTAGAAAGATCCCCAGATACGAATAGATCCCCAGAAATATCCCTCACGCTAGGAAGGTATTGAGGGGATATCCCTTCAACTGACTTCGTGTGACCTCATGATTAACTCTAATGTGAGTGGAGCCTCCTAATCTTACCAATTATACAATGGATTTCTCCACTCCCTGAATCAAACACATATGTTGATTCACTTGCCTTGGAGAAGTTTACTCACAAAATCCTATTCCAAGGCACTGAATCCTAGGCTAGATTGTGCACCCGAGAAAGTAAAATCGTGGCTAATTAATTTTAAATTATAGCGTTGATTTTAATGGTTGTGGTTACTCAAAAATGTATGGTAGTGAAACTCATGGTGTTAAGACTCTGCAAGAAAATTAAATATGAAAATAATGCACAGTCCTAACTTTAACTTTGAATGAATGATATGCTTCTAAAAAACAATGCAATTTTCAAATTCAACTCTGCAATTCTGAAGTAAAATGAAATATTTCACTATATCCACTAAGGTAATGATAATGACTTCAAAAGATAAAAATTACAAGCAATGAAAAATGCCTATTGTTTTTGTATTTTCAATATATCAAAACTGAAAAATGCATGGACCGAAAAATAACATGATATATAGACCTATTGTGTATAAAAAAGAGATAACTCAAGTAGGATATCAAGCAACAAAACACCTAGCCCAATGTGCAAGGACAATAAAAATGAAAAGATGAAGAGAAATACTACGCCCATAAATTCAACAAAAAGAGGGTTTCCTGTCATCCCACAAGCACTTAACAGGCACTATAGACCCAATAAGACTCAAAAAACATCAAATCCCACATAGAAAACACCATACCAGGAAAAAATGCAAGGAAAACTGATGTACGCGACTGTTTGGGAAAACAAAGCATATATACACAACTTGCAGTGAGATAGACAACATATGTATGCGACTGTCATGGAAAAAGACATGTATGTTCTTTAAAACAAGGACAAGAAAGGGATAAAGGATAAAGACTTAGACCCAGAGTGAACATGAGTTGTCAAGCAATGATACGACAACAACCACAATAGAAACCAAAGAAATCTAAGGAGAAAAGTACTTCAAACCCTAAGAAACAAGATTCACTCCCCGGTATGGTCGCCAATTCTGTTATGAGGAAAATCTCTCTATGGCTAGGGTGAATGACAACAAACGGAAATGACTACAAAAATCAACTCTCTTCTCAAGTATTATATATAAATAAATAAGCTAGAAAGACAAGATAACAGACCTACCTCATCCATATGTTCAATGACATCCATGTTATAGAAAGATTTGCCTCACCATTGCTATCTTGCACAGAGGGCCTTTTCCCATTTCCCTATGTAGACTTATCATCCCTTTTTGATGAATCCAGAGCTTAAAATATACATTTTTCCACATATACTCTCCCTATATGTTATACAATATGCGTATACGCTTTCTACTCCACTACAACTCGCTTATATCAGGATTTGTGCCAAAAAATACAAAATGTGGTTGGGTTTCCATGTCATGACAGAAGATATTTGATCTTTGGCCTTCCATATACTAGAAATTTTTTGAATCGACCCTTTAGTTTCATTTTGAAGGCTATAAGAGCACAATTTCGAGCTATGGAAAAGAGGAGAAAGCATTCAAATTTGAGAGCAAAGTTACTTTGGAGAAATTACTTCATATTGAGTCTACATGTCTTTGTCCCTCAAGTCTGAACACAGTGTTCAACCCCCAAGATCTTCCCCTATTGCTAAGAGGACCTCATTGCCTCTTTCCTATGAGCTTGCTTTTGGTGGAGGATTGAAGTGGTGAAGACCCAGTTGGAAGGAACTTGGTTTCTTGGTTTCAAATCGTGCTAACACAAAAGTCTATAATGTTGTCACTTATGCTGATCAATTATTAATAGAAATACTCATTTCCCGTCTTATTGACATCTTGCAAATATATGATTATTATCCAAGGGCATGTTTGTAATATTTATTAATGGATTATGCTATCTAATGTGCTAACCCCTTTTATAATCATCACTATGTACTTTCTCTACTTGTTTGTTGAGAACTTCTTCCAGGTATAAAGCTTTGGGTCAAAGTGCTCAACGGTGGAACATCATCAAATGTTGTATCAAGGTAGGCCTCTTTCTTATATTGCACATTAGTCTATATAGAATATGTTGGAATTGAGTTGATTTCTACATTCATACTTGTCTTTTGTGGTTTACCCTTGGCCATAGAGAGTTTTTCCCTTGTAACAGAAATGGTGACTCCACTGGGGAGAGATCTTCCTTCTAAGGGTTGAAGTAATTTTTCTTCTTACATTGTTGTTTTTCCTTTGTGTTTCGTGTCGTATCACTACTTGACATGTCATGTTCACTCTGGGTCTAGGTTTTCATCCTTTTTCCCTTGCTTGGCCTTGTTTTAAAACATATACACCCTTTTTTCTTTGACAGTCATGTATACACACATGTTGTCTCACTGCAAGAAGTGTATATACACTCTGTTCTCCTGAAAAATTGCGTATACCAATTCCCCTGGCTTGTTTTCTTGGTTTAGTGACTGTTGGGTAGGATTTGAAGATTGTTGAGACTTCCTAGGTCTCTATAGTGTCTGTTGAGATCATCTGGGATGACAGGAAACCTGTTTTGAGTTGAATTTTTGGGCAGAGTCTTTATCTTTGTTTTCTATTTTTGATTTGTCCTTGTTCTCTAGATTGTTTGTGTGATTGTTTGTGTGATTGCTTGGTATTCTTCTCAAGTTATTTCTCTTCTACACAATATAATTTATATATTAGGTTTCTCATCAGTCCGTTCATTTTTTTTTTAGTATATTGAAAATTCACAAAAATAGGCTTTTTGCATTGGTTGGCCTTTTCATCTTGGAATCTTTATCATTAGCTTAGCACATTCAGTGAAAGATTGCATTTTACTTCTAAATTGCAGAGTTGAAATTGAAGACTTCACTGTTCTTATTAGCATATCATTCATTGAAAAGTTAAAGATATACTTTGCATTATATTCATATTCATTTTCTTGAAAAGTCATAACATTATGAGTTTCGCTTCCATACATTTTTGACTAATCACAGCCAATAAAATTTATGCTTTAAACTAAAATTGATTAGGCACTATTTTATTTTTAGGGTGCACAAACTAGCCTAGGATTTAGTGCCTTGGAATAGGATTTTGTGAGTAAAATTCTCCAAGGAAATTAAATCAACATATGTGTTTGAGACAGGGAGTCGAGAAGTCCATTGTATAACTGGTAATATCAAGAGGCTCTGCTCACACTAGATTTAATCACGAGGTCGCACGAAGTTAGTTGAAGGGATAACCCTTGGATAATCACCTAGCATCATAGATATTTCTGTGGATTTATTCATATTTGGGGATCTTGCTAGTACCCATACCTCTGTGAGAGGCGGTGCTTTAAAGGTTTCAGGCTTTGCCACCCTACCCATATGGTGATCCATACTTACAACTGCTCACTTGTGCATCAATTATATAGTAGTTTATTAGTTTCTTGACTTAAGTATCTCATAGGTTACTTACATGAGTTATTCTGCTTATACCTTGGGTCAGATAGGGGTCGGACAACACACAACCTTTATGGAGGATTACCTCTCCGAGGGGATCTGACCGACTAGTTGTTAAGCCCATGAGGGCCCCTATAACTAATTCTATTACCTCCAAAATTCACCAGGGAGTCTCAGGTCCCTCTTGGACGAGACATACCTTCTTTAGCAAAGGAGGCCACTCAACCACTTTAGCCCATTTGCATGCATATTGGTTGTTTGACTTTTTAGTGTGCTCTTAGATTATTAGTTGACCATAGGATTTCATGTTGAGTCATTGTTATCATGGATAGTGGAGTTCCTTTTTCTCTCTCCTTTACTGCTCCCCCCCCATGATGTTCATGGGGAAAAATCCATCCACTTTCTATAATGGTATGCAAAATTATGGTACTCAGTCAATGCCTTGGGTCTCTAATCATTTTTCTCATGGTATGTATGATATGTCTTCACATTTTCCATCCTCTGTCTCGCCTCCTTATGCAAATACAATTTTTGGGTTTGGGGGCATGATGCCCCCTTATTATCCCTCTCTGTTTGGTGGGAGTCATATCCTCCAAACACCTCTCATGGTAGGAGGTTGGAATCTTCCTTCCTATGAATCCACTATGCGAGAAGTAAGTGCCGAAATATGAAATCATTCTACTTATTACACTTCCTCCACTTATCCTTCTTTTTCCATGTCAATTCCTAGGAACACTTTTCCCATGGTTGACCTCCATCTGTCCTCTGGTGTTTCATCTGGGGGAATTTATTCTTCTAATATGGGCAACCCCCTTCACGAAGTTCCTTCATATAGGGGTAACATATATCCTCACGTGAGTGACCCTTGTCATGTTGCTTTATCTTCGCAAGAGGCTTCCTCAGTGTCGATGCCCTTAAAACCCTTTATGAATCAGTATGGAGGAGGATACTATCCTGCTAGATAGGGACAGGGTGTAAACCAGGATCCTTCCTGGCCTGCAATTTCTCAAAACCAATCTTTCCTTGGACCTTGGTATCAAATGACGCAATTCACTACTGCCACAAGTCCAGTCACTCCAAGTCATACTAGCATTACATCACCAGAATCTGCTAGTCATGTTGGAGATTGGTTGACAACCTCTGCAAGTCATGTTGAAGACTTGCAACCAGTTGCTACAAGTCATGATAGGGGCAGAAGTTCAGTCATTGCATGTCATGCTGGCATTATATCACCAACCTTTGCTATTCATGTTGCATATTGGTTGACAACCTCTATGGTTCATGTTGAAGACCTGTAACCAACCACTGCAAGTCAAGATGGGGGCATATGTTTGGTCACTATTAGTCACACTGCACATTCATCACCAACCTCTGCTGGTCATGTTGGGGATTCATCACCAACCTCTACTAGTCATGTTGGAGATTTGTTACTATCCTCTGTAAGTGATGTTGGGAGCATGTCACCATCCACTGCAAGTTATGTTGGGGGAATTCATATGATTGAGAATCCTAGACGTCTCATATGTAAGCCTAGATTTCTTTGTAGGACTTGTGAAGGAAGTCACCTTACTTGTTTGTGCTCTATTACTGTTGGGATACTAGAAATGTGGGGCTCACCTAAGGGCCCTTTAGGTTCTGAGGCATCTATGGTTTCACAACACTCTGTTCCTTCTTTGGTTGATACAACAGTCATGTCGATACAATCTTTAGCCGACACCCCTTTTCCTTTAGGGGTTGATGCATCCTTTGACCTTGTTGTCTCACATCCCGCTCAACCTGTGGTCATGTCGATGCAATCTTCGATCGACACCTCTCCTATGTTCTAGGGTGATGCATCTCTTGACCTTGTTGTCTCACATCCTGTTCAACCTGTGGTCGTGTTGATACAATATTCAATCGACACCTCTCCTATGTTCAGGGGTGATGCATCTCTTGACCTTGTTGTCTCACATATTGTTCAACCAACGGTCGTGTCGATGCAATCTTTGACTGACAACACTCTTGTTTTTGGGGGTGATGAACCTCTTGCATTCTATTCAACCAATGGTTGAGGAATTGGTCATATCGATGAAATATTCAACTGACCCCACTCTTCTCTTGGAGAGTGACAAGTCTAAGGAAGCGATCGTGCCAATGCAATTTTTGGTCGATCCCGCTCTTCTGGTTCTTGTTCTATACCTTCTTTTCCATGTCCTTAGCATTTCTATCACTTCACCTTCTGAACAAGAGAGAGTTTTACTCTTCCTGAGTTCTCTCCAGCCAAGTCTTGACGAGGTTCCCTTTGATTGAGATGGCCTTGTGGGGTATCCAATGCCTCTGCCTATGTCTCTTCTAGGAAGAGACATTATTTGATATAACACAGAGATGATAACCTCCGTTATCACTTTTCCCTCCTCGACTTGGAAAGATTCAGGTCTTCCTAAGATTGTGTCGGTTCTTCATAAGATACTGACATTCCACAGAAGGTCTGCATGGGAGCATTGGCCTCCCCCATGGCTTGCCACCTAGAATTTCCCTAACAAGTCTCAGTTAAGCTCTTTTCCTACTCGTGTAAAAACTAAAAATATCGCTCAATGATTTTTCCCTTTCACGCTCATTAAATTTGGATTTGAAAGGTCATGAGTCTTAGATAAGCTCTTTTCCGACTCGCTACCAAAAATTGAAAATATTGCCAAGTGAACTTGTCTTTTTCACACTAATAAATTGGATTTGAAAAGACATCTATTTGGCACAAGTTTACCCCTTTTTCACACCAAGTAGACTAAAAGATATAAAAAAGGACTTTTTTTGCCGTTAAGTTGTGATTGCATCTCATGCCCTCCCTTATAGTATTGAATCTTTAGCCGGTTCTCGTTTTGTGTTATATATCGTTGCCTAAGCAGTTTTGCATCCTCAACCAAGCAGAGCCTTGTTTATATCCTTCACAATTTGACACCCCCCACATGCATTCCCTTGCATTAAGCATAGGTACGTTCCACTGCTAGAACTATTTTTTCTTACATGCGACACTCGTTCCCTCCTCTGTATCATAGCATTCATTTGTTATGAAAAAAAAAAAAGACGGGCAGGAAGGAAGTACTATATTGTAATTGGAAGAAGTCATGTCATCTTTGAACAGATAAAAAAGTTATTAAGTCCTTGTGTCATCATCATTTTGGGTTTAGCATGGCCTTAGGAAGCTGATATTGCTACAAAATTTTCTCTACCGACTGGTTATTCTTCCAGTCGCTACAGAGAACATTATGGATGCCTCCTACATCTAATTGTCACATCATTGAGTCCATGCTATCAGATTCCACCATATTTCTCATGCTCTTGTTCAAAGGAATTCTATCGACTTGTGTCAGCCATTCCATAGGAATCTTGACTTTTCATGTCGGCAATACCCTCAGTTTGTCTCATAATCACATGATACTTTGGTCTTATCATGCACCCTGGTCCTACTTTCATCATTGGTACGTCACCTTGAACCCAATAGTGAAAATTTAATCATTGGTCATTGAATGGGTGGTCTCCCTTGTGTTCCAAGGCAAGACATCTATTCACACTTTGGGATTTGTGTAGTGTCTTGGATGCCATTAGCCTTATTGGTGGTTTCCTCACCTTTGTCAACTATTTTTCATCATTCGCTGCTATTCAGAGGGTCCTTTTCATGTACCGATTTCATTTGTCACACGTGAATGATGCACAAGGTCATTGGTTCATGAACATGTTCTTTGTCCGATCTCCACCAAATCATGAAGCTCCTACTTTGTTCCTCATGCTGACTGATGAGAGATGCCTCAATGCTCTCCTTTCAGTAGGTCTCTTTCCATCGACTTCAACTCATTTATTCTAGATATGGGACCTAGAGTTTTATGAGTACCTTGAGGCTTGCAGTCATTAGTGGCAGGCCCTCTCACCATTAACAGATGGGAATACATCAATGTCTCTTAATCAATGGATTTCTCAAGTGTTCGACATTGACTCCTTTTTCACACTTGTAGGAATGTACTCGGTGCCTTGATACCTATTTTCATTATTTGTAGGATTTCTCATGTTTGTTAACAGTATACCTCAATGACCGGTAATCAAATGATGTCTCATCATGTTCAACCTCAACTCCTTTATTCACATGATGTAGACTTGCACCTTTGGTGGATAGTGTAGAAGACTTGAAGACACCATTATGTGGCCACAGATTTCCTGAGTTGTTGCTTCCATTTCATTGGACCAGTACCTATTTGACTTCAGTGATCATGGGAGATCAGATTGTACTCCATTGTATATAGATATCTTCAAATTGATTTTGAGACTATTTTCATTGGGCCTTGTTTGTGACTATAAAAACTCTTGGCATGCAACCACATTTGTGTTTGCCTATTCATGGCCATGAACACTTGTTTGGCATATTTTCCACATGGGTCTGCATTGTATTCTTCGTAGCCATGTATGCAAAGTCAATACATAATGTAATAAGTAATTGATTTCATCTTGCTAGTTCTCTACCACTCCACTTCTGGGTTATTTATAATGTATTTCGGCCATCGCAGATACTCCTCTGATCTCACACATTAGAAGGCATCTGTTATAGCAAGATTTTCCTCACCATTTCTATCTTGCATAGAGGGCCTTTTCCCATTTCCCTATGTAGATTTATCATCCCTTTTTGATGAATCCAGAGCTAAAAATATACATTTTTCCACATATACACTCCCTATCTATTATACAAGATGCGTATACACTTTCTGCTCCACTACAGCTCACGTATATCGAGATTTGTGCCAGAAAATACAAAATGAGGTCGGGTTTCCATGTCACGACAGAATATCTATAATCCTTGGCCTTCCATATACTGGAAACATTCTGACTCGACCCTTCAATTTCATTTTGAAGGCTATAAGAGAACAATTTCGAGCTATGGAAAAGAGGAGAAAGCATTCAACCTTGAGAGCAAAGTTACTCTGGAGAAATTACTTCATATTGAGTCTGCATCTCTTTGTCCCTCAAGTCTGAACACACTGTGCATCCCCCAAGCTCTTCCCCTATTGCTGAGAGGACCTCATTGCCTCTTTCCTATGAGCTTGTCTTTGGTGGAGGATTGAAGTGGTGAAGATCTAGTTGGAAGGAACTTGGTTTCTTGGTTTGGAACCATGCCAACACGAAAGTCTTTAATGTTGTCACTTTTGATGATAAATTATTAATATAAATACTCCTTTCCTATCCTATTGGTATCTTTCAAATATATGATTATTATCCATGGGCATGTTTGTAATGTTTATTAATGGATTATGTTATCTGATGTGCTAACCCCTTTTATAATCATCACTATGTACTTGCTCTGCTTGTTTGTTGAGAACTTCTTGCATGTATAAAGATTTGGGTCAAAGTGCTCAATGGTGGAACATCATCAAACGTTGGATCAAGGTATGCCTCTTTCTTATATTACACATTAGTCTATATAGAATATGTTGGAATTGAGTTGATTTCTGCAGTCATACCTGTCTATTGTGGTTTACCCTTGGCCATAGAGAGTTTTTCCGTTGTAACAGTATACCATTGAGCCCTTTGAACCAAATATATATACCTGTGACAATGATCTAGGTGGATATCGGTGGCCACCTACCTTTTCTGACTGGCTCAAAATAGTTTTCTGGCAATTTACTATTTTTAGCAGGTTTTAACTTCTGGAGCCATTTTGAGGGCCTAAATGAAGGTTTTTTTGATATCGAGGTTCTCAATGATATATTAAGACATAATTGATCCCCCAAAATTAATCTCCTCGATGATACCTTTCCAATGAGCTATCACACACCTAAAACGGAGATCGTATGCAAAAGTTATGACCCCGGGAAGTTGATGTACTAACTTACCCAAATGGGGCCCACATAACTTTTGGCACTTCATCTCCTAGGGTTAGGTTTTTGGATGTCTATGAATTTTGGCATTCTTGTCTATTGTAAAAAGGCCTCTAGAGCCTCATTGTGATCATCTTCTCATGGATGCAAGTAGCAGCCACATCTCTTCTCAGAGATATGCTACCAGCGCCCTAGCTAGTTTATTTCCATTTTGTCTATAAGCATATTTCAATCATTTGTTATTAATGAAATGAAGTCTTATTTCCACTGCATCTCTACGTTTATGTGTATTTATGTATTTCATTGTGTTCCTACATAAATATAGATCAGTGGTATCAGAGCGGTCTTCTCATTCTCAATCCTTCTTTGCATGTCCCCAACGAGATCAGGGTATAAGGAGTTGGGGCTCGATCTGGTTGAACCTTTGCAAGATCAACCTCGTAAACCCCGATGACCACCTATGGGGGAAGAAAAGAAAGATGAGGGAGTAGGAGATCCTATCAAAATGTTTCTCGAGGAGGCCCTTGATAAACAAAGGAACGCGATGATGGACAACTTTGCCCAGATTCTTCAACGGATTTCGACTGGTGGTGCATCGACATCCAGAAACCACTCTGGAGGTGCCACTCCTTTAAAGGTACAAGTAAAATTTGACATTCCCATATTTGATGGCCAAATAGATGCAGATGTTGTAGATAGATGGTTGAATCTGTTAGAAGAATATTTCTCGATTCATGACTTTTCCGATCGAGAAAAGATTATTTTTGCACTCCTCAAAGCCGCCTCCCATGTCAAGGACTGGTGGGAAACCTACTCGGAGCAAAAGGGCGAGGGAGAACCCTCTTTGTTCTCGGCCACACCCACTTGGAATTCTTTCCGAGACTCCATCAAGGAACAATATTATCCCGTGGGGATCTATAAGGACAAATACATACAATGGACTACGTTGTGGCAGCAAAGGGACCAAGATGTGCATGAGCTGACAAATCTGTTTCATACCCTACACACAAAGTTGGGCATCAACGATTTAGAGAAACATTTGGTGTTAAAGTACCGCAGTTGTCTACATAGATACGTTCAGGAGGAAATGGAGTTCCTCAACATCTCCTCACTTGGTGTGGCATACCGATATGCTGTCAAGATTGAGCAGAAGTTCA